>VDFB02113886.1:0-20827 GCA_007258455.2 Sequoia sempervirens
AGGTATCCTTAGGGGATTTGGAGATGATAGATCCATATTCTCCGATGCATGCCAGTAGTAAGGAATGAACAGGTGAACCCCAATCTGGGGAAGGTGCCTCCTCTTCAAAAGGGATGTTTCGAATAAAAAAAGTAAAAGGATGTTTGGAGAGATCTAAAGATCGACCAATTTTGGTTATTCAACTTGAGCAAGTTTCAGAGGATGTTGAATACTGGTGCAATCATGCCCTTATTTGCAAATTTCTAGGCCTTCGTCTTTCTCTACCTGTGCTAGAATCCTGGGCACATTGGGTTTGGAACCTTGAAGGAGGTATGGAGATTCTTTTAGCGGCTAATAACTATTTTCTGGTTATCTTTTCAAGCATGTCGGATAAGAATAGGGCTTTTGAAGGAGACCCTTATTTCTTTAACCAAGTGGGGCTCTTCATCAAGCCTTGGCACATGGGCTTCAACTCTGTTGAAGAGATCCCCTCGCGGGTGCCTGTGTGGGTTCGATTGCCGAGGCTTCCTTTGGAATTCTGGAGGGAAGATATTCTTCATTCAATCTCTTTGCTTCTTGGGAAACCTGTGGGATCGGCTACACGAACTCAAGATCGTAAGGTAATTTCTTTTGCTCGTATTTGTGTAGAAGTTGATTTAAATAATCCATTACCAGATTCTATGGAGATTTTCATGGGCTCATCTTCTTGGATCCAATAGCTGGATTACGAGACCCTACCATTTAGATGCAAAATTTGCCATGAATAGGGTCATCTACATCGTAGATGTCCCAGATTTAAATCTCCCCCCTTAGCTGCCATTGGACCTCCTAGGGAGGACAAGGGGAAGGCTCCTTTGTCTGATGGACCTAGTGATAAGGAGGGATTTATTCCAGTTAAGTCCCGTAACAAAGGCAAAGGCAAGAAGAGAACCTGGATGGATAGACAGAATGATGGCATCTTTAACAGGTTTGAGGCTCTTGATAGCTTAGTCCAAGAGGAAGGAATTCTAGTTGAGCTCTCTTCTGGGGCTAAAGGTCAGCATGAGGCTCAGGATGAGGAGGCAAAGAAGGAGGATCAAATTTTATCTTCAGGGGACCAACAGGTAGGCTAGATGGCTATGGATTTGCCTTCTCAAGTTCAAGTTATCGGAGATCTCTAGGGGTCACAGGCTCCGAAGAATACAATTGTGGTGGCTCCTATTTCCCTTGCTACTAAGGGGATCTCGGATCCTGTGAAGGGTAATAAGGCTTCTCCTGCCTTAGGCTTGCAACAAAAATCCTTTAAAAAGGGGCGTCTAGACAAACCATCAAGGAGTGGAAGAAAGACTGATCAAGAGAAGGTCAAAATTATGGGTGATACATTGGTTGAGTCTGGGTCGGTGAAATCCATTGATTCCCACTTCTCCCACCCCCATAAATGATTGTATTATCATGGAATGTAAGGGGGTTGAACAACATCCCTAGACAAAAGGCTGTTTGCAGATTAATTGAGTCTCAATCTCCTGATGTGGTCTTTATTCAGGGAACCAAGCTTATAGTGGATGGTTTGGCTAATTGTGCTCCGCGTATCTAGCCCCAAGGCTATTGGTAGGGGGTGGGGGCTTTGAGCAGTTCTGGGGGGGTGGCTTATTTCTAGAACTTGAGGAAAGTTTCCCCCTTATGGTGGATTTCTAGCCAGTCTTCCATTTCTATGGTTGCCTCTAGTTTTGAGACTGAAGAAAGATGCCTTTTCTCCAATATTTATGCTCCTACTGATCTTTCAGGTAAGTCACATCTTTGGGCTCACATCAACTTCATCCAGTCTCTGGACCTGTTTCTCCCATGGATTATGGCTGGTGATTTTAATGCTATTATAAGTTTGGATGAAAAATGAGGCGGGTTAGCCAGGCTGGACCCTTCTTCAAATTTGCTCAGAGATAATATTGGTCTCCTGAATCTCATTGATGTGAAGCCAATCAATGGTGTATTTACATGGAATAATAGGAGGTGTGGTGTTGAGGCTATCTCAGAAAGGCTTGATAGATTTCTGGTATCCTGTTATTGGATATACAACAGGTGGACCACCAGTTCAGAAATTATTGATTGGAGGGGCTCTGATCACTGGCCTATCAAATTCTCTGTCTCCTCATATGGAGTCACCAAAAATCCTTCTTTCAAATTTTAGTTGATGTGGTTAAGAGATCAATCTCTACATGATCTTATGCTGGATTGGTGGTATGAAGGGATGCCTGCCCATGGGATGGCCATGTTTACTTTTAGTAAGAGGCTTCAACATGTGAAGTATAGGCTTAAGAGGTGGAATAAACAATGTTTTGGGAACCTGCATGCTCAGAAGATAGCTGCTCAGTCCAAGTTGGATAGTGTTACTCGTCAGATTTGAGACCAAGGGTTGTCTTATGATCTCAGGAATGCTGAGTCCTTGGCTCTTAAGGGCTTAGAAGAGTCGGAGCTTCGGGAGGAGATTTTTTGGAAGCAAAAATCTCGTATTGATTGGCTTCAGGAGGGGGATAGGAACACAACATTTTTTCATAACTTGGTTAAGGCTTGGAGGCAGGGGAACTCTATTTCCTCTCTTGTTTCACCTGAAGGGGTCCAACTCTTGTCTTGTGAAGAAATTTCCAGGGAAGCTGTCAATTATTTTTCAAATCTATTTACTAGGGAGGATCTTGCAGCTAGGACCAAAGAGAGGGCCATCTTGGATTGTATTCCCCACCTGGTCTCTGCCGAGATGAATGGGGCTCTTTTATGTCCAATCTTGTTACCTAAATTGAAGTAAGTTGTGTTTAATATGAAAAAAGGTAAAGCTCCTGGCCCAAATGGGTTTCTAATTGAGTTCTTTTAGGAATTCTGGGAAATAATAAAGTATGATCTCCTTGAGGTGGTTCAGGAATCACATAGGAACAAACAAATGCTTAAGTCTTTGAATTCTACTTTTTTGGCTCTCCTACCTAAGAAGGAGGGGGCTAATCAGTTGGATCAATTCAGGCCTATTGCTTTATGCAATGTTTTCTACAAGATCATCACCAAGTTGATTGCTGAGAGACTCAAACTACTCCTTTGTGCTTTGATCTTTGCTGAGTAGGGTGATTTTGTTGAAGGAAGACAAATTTTGGATGGTGTCGTGATAGCAATGGAGGCTATTCACTCTATGCTTCCTCTAAGGAGAAGGCTATGTTCATTAAACTTGACATGGCTAAAGCTTATGATTGGGTGAGCTGGGAGTTCTTACAGAAAATTCTCTTGGCTTTTGGCTTTGAAGAGGAGTGGGTGAATTAGGTTCTCAGTTGTGTGACCTCGTCCTCCTTTTCTATTCTTATTAATGGGGAACCTTCAGATTTGTTTAGTGCTTCTTGGGGACTTTGGCAAGGGGACCCTCTATCTCCCTATCTATTCATTATCATGGCAGAGGGTCTTGGAAGATTTATTAAATCTCAGGTGAGGCAGGGTCTTATACAAGGTTGGAGCTAGAACAATAATCTTCCTCCCTACTCTCATCTTTAGTTTGTGGATGACACTGGGTTGATGGACTTGGCTAGAATTAGTGAGGCAGTGAACTTCAGGAGAGCTTTAGACATCTATTTGAAAGCTTCAGGTCAAAGTATTAATGATGATAAATCTTCCATTTATTTCTTTAATACTCCTCAACTTATTCAAAACAAGATTGCTAGGATTCTTAGATTTTAGATTAGTTCTCTTCCCTTGATGTGCCTTTGGATTCCTTTGGCTTTGGGATCTCAACGTAGAGATTTTTGGCAGGCGATTTTGGATAAATTTCGGAGTAAGGCTAGTCACTGGACTTACAGATGGCTCTCTTCTACTGGGAGAGTGATTCTCCTAAAGGATGTGGTGCAGTCTCTCCCCATTTATAGGTGTTGTGTGCAGGTTCCCCCTTCCTCCTTTGTGAGGGAATTTGATGCTCTTTCTTGACAATTCCGTTGGTCGGGCAACCTTCTCTCCTCGAAGTGGAGTTTAGTCAAGTGGGAGTCTGTCTGCAGGTTGAAGCATGCTGGGGGCCTTGGTCTTAGGTTTTTGGCTCTTGTGGTCACGACCTTGGTAGCCAAGCTGTATTGGAGATGGTGCAACAATCAGGAACAGGATTGGGCCAAGATTCTTGCTCTCAAGTATCTTCCAGGTGCTGAGAGCCAAGATGTGTCACGACTTGCTTTGTTGGGAAAAGGTTCTTGTATTTGGGATACTCTTAAGAAGGGAGCTCAACTTATTAAGGATGGTCTCTTCTGGATCTCTAATAGAGGCTCTGATGCTCTATTTTGGTAGGACTCTTGGGATGGCCACCCTCCAATTCTTTCTAGTTTCCCTCAGCTTCAGCCTCTCTGCCATATTTTTTTTGATGCTAGATGGATTAAGGTGGAGCATTTTAAAATAGTCAAGTGTATTGGTCAGGTGGAGGTGTCTTGCTGGAAGGATCCTCAGGAGTGGCCTGTGGGTGGTTCTGATGAGGATCGTGTTGTTTTGTCTAAAGTCTTGGAGGGTAGGCTTTGCAACTCCCTTAATGAGAGGGACAAGTTGGCTTAGAGTCCCAGCCCAAAAGGTAAATTTACTGTTGCTCAAGGCTATGTTGTGCTAGATAGGAGCTTACATGGTCTTGCTGAGGTGCCCTGGTGGAAGAAGGTTTGGAACAACTTTTCTTGGCCCAAATGCAATTTTTTCTTATGGTTGGTTCCTCAGAATAAATGTCTCACTTGGGAGAATCTTCTCAAGCGAGGTTTTCAAGGACCTTCTATTTGCTTCCTTTGTTCGCGTAGTGAAGAATGTTCTTCCCACTTGTTCTTTCTCTGCCCTTTTTCTAGAGAGATTTGGCATAGGTGGTGAGAGACTTGGCATCAGGGTTGTGTTCATGCTTCCTCCCTAATTGAGTTTTAGGAGAGCTTGGGCAGGCCTCCAGCGAAGACTTCTTTCCTACAGGTGGACTGGGCTATTGGGCCTATTTTCATTCTCTGGAACCTTTGGTTGGAGAGGAATCGTAGACTTTTTTGTGGCTCCAAATTAGGAAGTTGTCAATTGTGGAAGAGGATTATTAGCAGGCTTCAGGAGACTATTTCTGCTAAGTGTGATATGTCTGATAATATTGATCTTGGCGATTATGCTATTATGAGGGATTTGAACCTGGGGGATAATAATAGGGGATGCATTGTTGGAAATAGACCCCGACATGTCAAGCAATGGGTTTGTCGTGATGGGAGGTGGATGCCTCCCCCGGTTGGGGTCCTGAAAATTAATACAGATGGTTCTTCTCGTGGGAACCTTGGACATGCTAGTATTGGGGGTATAGGTAGAGGTAAAGATGGTGATGTGGTTTTTTTCTTCTTTGTTTACAAGGGGAAACACTCTAATAATCTGATGGAGGCCCTTGCTATTAAGATTGTAGTTGAGCGAGGATGCTCTTTAGGCTAGAGGAGGATTATTTGTGAGTCAAATTCTCAAATTGTTGTGGATATGCTGAACAACTAGAGTTTGGATGATGTTAGTTGGCAATTAGCCTCGGTGGTCAGACAGATTCTAAGTGTATGCAGTTCCTTGGATTCTGTCTCCTTTTGTCACATCCCTAGAGAATGGAACAAACTGGCTGACTGCTTGGCGAAGTGGGCCTCGAAGAATGGGGATGGCTGGGATATTAGTGGAAGGGATGAGTTACCTCCTGATTATCTTGGGACCCTAGAGAGATTATTATTGGATGACAGGAATATGTAGTGCTATTGTTGGTTTGTTTGGTTGTGTTCCTGGTTTGGTGGGCCTTTGGCCTTTGCTTTGTATCTTGGATTTGATTGAATAAATTTTTACCCCTTCTCTTTTAAAAAATAAATAAAAAATCATAGTAATATATTTGTGAGTATCTATACTAGTATTTAATTGGGTTACTTTCTCCTATGTATAGTTAACCATTCATAAGTATAATTAATTATTCATGTATAGACCCCATAAGGTGTGTTTATTCAAATACATTGGTGTTTGCATGGCAACTTAAACTTGAAGTTGGGAATAGGGAAAGAAGAAAAAAATGAAAGTTTATAATAAGTATTTGATCAATGATGAATTGAATATATATATATATATATATATATATATATATATATATATATATATATATATATTATTTACTTAAAATCATAGTAAACATTATCTTCCATCTGAAATTTATACTACATCAATGTCAATTTTGCAAACAATAATAATATAATAATATACATATTTTAAGCTTAATAAACCTATGAAAAATATTAAGTATAGATAGTTGAGGGCCCTATTAAACTCTATTGTAGAAATGTTTCTTACCAAGAAAACAAAGACAATAAGTTTGAAGGTAATAGAACACTAATTAAAGATCTTTTAAAAGTGTTAGATTGTGTATTTCAAACATACTTAACATTACTATTAATTTCTTGGGATACCATAAGATCATACTTTGAGGTAATCAGGCGAGTCAAAGTTAATGATTACTATATGTGGTGAGTCTTGTTGACAATTCATTAATAGATATGTGAAGTACTACTTGTCCTTCTATTAAGGAGTAAGGATGTCAAGCGAGTGTATTAAAAAAATGTATCCTTGCATGTTATGTTTGATGTCAAAATTGGGCATTGCATAATTTATCATAACACAACATCCTAGGTTTATTATACACTTGCTATCTTTAAATCTTTACTCAAAGTTGTAAAGATGGTTCATTTGGGGTTTGACTAAGGAGAACTTAATCCTTGTGTTTTAGAAAATTCCTAAAGGTGTTTTAAACATCAATAAGACCCTTACAAGCACTTAGATATCAAAGATCAAAGAAAACAAGTTGTAATAGTTTAAGAAAGGTAGAACATTCTTGTAAATTACAAATTTCACTTATTGTAAGGGATCAGTTTTGCATGTGTAGAGATTGCTTCTATAGATGTGGATCTAAACGAGATTGACATATAGAGAAATTTGTTAATTAGAGATTTTTATTTGAATCATCCAAAAAATACATAATGTTAGTAAGGTATTATTTTCAATTTAATTTATTTTTTTACATTTAGTTACATTTATGACAATGATTACCCTGAACTCTATTACTTCGATGATTTCATTTATTTTCTTCAAACCTAAATAAGATTAATTAGAGTACATGACAAAACCCTTATATTTTTGTCTACCTAACATTATCTTCTAATCCTATAGTTTCAGTTTTTTTTTTTTTTTTTTTATCTTATTAAGGTTGATTACCCTTTTCTATTCTATATTTAATGTCTTTTATCTTTTCTAGAGTTCGTCGCTGAATGATCTTTCTTTCCTAACCTTATCTATTTTTTATTTTATTCTTAATGTTTCATTTTTAGATCTAATTTTCTAGTTATATTTTTTTTTTGCATATATAAAGATTGATTCCATTTAAACTGATGATCCCATGCACTTTATTATTAAAAACTCCAAATGATGAACAAATAACAAAAACAACAATAAGACAATTCTTAACACCTTGTTTTTTCAGAGCCAGCCTTATCCACCAACCTTGGGATTACCTTCATACACTCTTCTCTTTACTGTTCCCTTGTTTCTTCCAGGTGATTCCGATATCTTCAACATGCGTCCCTTGATAAAATGGGTCTCTTCGTATTTTCTTCCACTACTTCCATTCCCATTTCTCATACTCATACTCATCGCTAGCCCTGGCTTCATTGATTTTCTGTGTTCAATGAAATCTGATCCCATGGCGTCTAGTTCTACCACATCTGTTCGACCAGAGGAGGAGCCCGCAAACACTGCTGCCACTGGCGGTGCTTTTCACGAAATTGCACCATCTGCATCCTCAACACCCATCCAAAAGCCGTCTTACGATGTATTTATTAATCATCGTGGACCAGATGTCAAAAAAACCTTAGCAAGCAGAATCTACAATGTCCTTGGTAATATGAAGGTGACAGCTTTTTTAGACTAAGAGGAGTTGGATTATGGCGATTTCTTGCCTACAACAATAGAAGCAGCAATCCGCGGTGCTATCCTTCATATAGCAATTTTTTCAAAGAGCTATGCAGAATCACCTTGGTGTTTGGCGGAACTATCATGTATGCTTAAAAGTGGCGCCAAAATTATTCCTGTTTTCTACTATGTAGAGCCTAGAGATCTCAGATATGTAGCTAAAGGAGTGTACGCTGATGCCTTTGAGAGGCATAAAAAGAAACGTAGATATAGCCCAGAAAAGCTTCGGGTGTGGGAACATGCACTCTACAAGGCCTCGTTTTACAGTGGCGAAATCATAAAAAATAATGAGTAAGTATCACACATTCGGTCTTCCTATCTTAACAAATATGTCTTCTTTTTTATATAACTTTGGCTTAAACGCCTGTTATCTTAACAAATATGTCTTCTTTTTTATAAAACTTTTGGCTTAAACGCCTGTTAATAGTTTGATTTTTCAATGTTCTTATTTGTTCAGTGATGAGATGAGGCTGTTCAAGAATATTGTGAATATTGTACTGAAAGAAATAAGCAATGTGCCACTAGTAGTTGCAAAGTATCCAATAGGTCTCAACAAAGCAGTAGAGGACTTTGAGAATACACTCCAACTTGTCCAAGGTGATCAGGGTGTACAAATTGTGGGTATTTGGGGCATGGGTGGTTCGGGCAAAACCACGCTTGCCAAAGAATTATACAACAAAAGATCTTCGTCCATGGAGAGGTCTAGTTTCATTTTTGATATTAGAGAAGCCAAAGGTATGTTGCACAAGAAGCAGATTCAACTCCTCAATGGCCTTGGTGTGAATGGAACATTTGACAATGTAGAGCAAGGTAAGGCAATTCTTGCAAGGCATTTGAGAGCTTTTACAGTGTTCATTGTTATGGATGATGTGGATCATGCAGATCAATTGGATGCTCTGTTACCTGCAAAAGAAAGCCTTAGAGGGGGTAGTCTCATCATTGTTACATCACGGGAATGTGAAGTTCTTACATCTTGGGGCATATCCTCTGTTTATAAAATGAGAGCATTAGACCCATTTTATGCTGAGCAACTTTTTTGTTGGCATACTTTTTAACAATCCTCCCCTTTGGATGGATTTGAGGAGCTTGTTAAAAAGTTTGTAGAGGCTTGCCATGGATTGCCCTTGTCTCTCAAGGTATTTGGGGGACAACTATATGGAAAGTCCTGCAGACGATATTGGGAGTCTCTGTTTCATAAGATCTCAAGAATATTGCCTAATGATATCAAAGAGAAACTCAGAGTAAGTTATGATGCCCTTGATGATGAAGAGAAAGAGGCATTCCTTGATACTGCTTGTTTCTTTATTGGAGAAAGGAATAGTTTGGCGATTGAAGTTTGGGATGGGTCAGGGTGGAGTGGTTTGCACAGTTGGGAAAGACTTCTAAATAAATGTTTAGTTGAGGTTGACGATAAGAATCTCATAAGAATGCATGATCACTTAAGAGATTTGGGAAGAGAAATTGCAAATCAGCATTCACTCCACCGACTTTTGTTACCCCAGCAGATTATTAATTTCAACAAACAAACAGAGGTGAGGTTAATACTTTCTTTTATTGTGTGAGCCAAAAATGAAAAGGAGAACATCTTTTGTCTAATAAGTTTGTTGATCTTATGTGTTAAGCAGCTATTTAAAAAGATGATTTTGCTAGCCCTTTTTGTAATCAAATTGACTAACCTATTTACTCTCTATATGTTTGAAGAGCAAATGAATTTATTTCGATTTTCATAAGATTCTGATTTTTCAGAAAAGAAATGGCATTCGGGGAATCAAGGCTGTCCCAACAGTAATAAGTTTGTGGAGTTCATATAAAGTATGTTTGTCTGTTTTCTGTTTCTCTACACGCTTCTATACTAATTTTAATTGTTTGTATAAGTTTTCTTCGTTATATAGTTTTTCTGAGTATTTCATATTTTTCCTGTTTAGCCTTAGAAGCCCTTTCGAATAATGTAGGAAAGAGGTTTGATTAATTAATGAGTTTGATGAGTCTCATGATCGCAGGACCAATTTTTTGTGACTGGAGGAGACTATTTTAATACAGGTGGAGGAATTTTGTTGCCTGCACCCTCTTTAGTTGGACTAAAGCTTTTCGTGATTAAAGGAGACTATTTTAATCAAGTAATCGGTGAAGAATCGAGAGAGTTGGTCTGGCTTCGCTGGTGGGATATTGGTCAGAGAAATCTTCCAGCAGGACTTTCATTGAAAAATTTGAGGGTTTTAGAACTATCTGAAGAATTTGCAAAGGAAAATCAGTTAGAAGAGCTATGGGAGGCTGAGAGCGCTGTAAATAATCTTACTTTTCTGTTCTATTAAATTTATAATTCAATTTGTTTAATAAATGCAATATGTTTCACCTCTGTCTCGTTGGAAATGCGTTGCAGGCTCCCTTGCAGTTAAGAGAGTTGGATATTTCTCATTGCTACCAATTTCAAAGACTTCCAAACTCAATAGGGCGTCTCAATGAGTTGAAAAAGGTAGTAATTAGGTATAACGACAATGTTAGGAGTCTGCCAGAGGAATTTTGCTGTCTGCAATTGTTGGAGCACCTCGAATTACCGTCCTGTGTAATGCTATCATCACTACCCAGCAATTTCGGCGGTTTGACAAATCTGCGGTATTTAGATTTGTCCGGATGCACAAACTTGAGGAGTTTACCAGTTTCTTTTAAGAACTTGATGCTCCTGCAATATCTCAATTTAGAGGGGTGTAAAGAGCTCATAATTATGTCAGATGATTTCCAAGACATTACAAAGCTAGAGTTTTTAAGCCTTTCTGAGTGCAAGCAATTGGAAGAGTTGCCTTGTCACATCACAAATCAGGCGTCCTTGAAAGAGCTCTATTTAGATGGTGTGCACAGTTTAAGGGAGTTACCAGTTGAAATTGGTCAACTAGGCAGGCTACGAGAGATGAGGATAGGGAGTTGCTTGTTCATAAGTTTGCCAAGCTCTCTTGGAAATTTGTCCTCCTTAACACATCTTTCAATTAATAATTGTTCGAACCTGGAATCTTTGCCGGACTCTCTTGGAGATTTGTTCTCCTTGACTGATCTTTCAATTTGTTATTCAAAGCTGAAATGTTTACCGTCCTCTGTCGGACGCCTTAATCTCTTAGAGAATTTAAACATAACCTCCTGTCCAATCAGCCAAGTAGATTTCGGGGCGGCGTCCTTATCTTTTGCATTGAGCAACCTGGAGCGGATGGAGCTACAGAACACAGAAGTGTGCAGAATTTCAATTTCTGAAGACCGTTATCCCCGCCTTAAGAGTCTACGTCTTTCTTCTAATGGCCATTTAATGGAGATAGAAGCACTGCCCGTAAACCTTGAATGTCTGCTTATATGGAGGTGTCCAAAGTTGGACAAGCTTCCAAGCTTTGCACGATTAACTTCTCTGAGAGAATTTACAGTACGAGGTTGCGACCGAATTGTGAAAATTGAAGGTTTAAAATATTGCACAAGATTGGAAACATTGAGTGTAAAGACCTGTTGGGAGTTGCCGAGCATTGAAAGTTTGGAACACATGGAGAAATTGAGAACGGTGGAACTCAAAGCAAACAAGCGATCAGCTATTGAAAGTTGCATTCAAATGATACAGGTAACAATACTTTCTAGTAATAAAATATTTTAATTATCTTCATTTAATCATGCATTGACTGAATGTTGTGCAAGGAATTTGCAGAAGTGGCCAGATGAAATAATAATATGTACCTGGGCGGTCCCTGATGCGACCTTACTTGTAGACTCCTTACTACTCTCTCCGAATCTCTGTGTCTTCGATTCCTTCTCTAACATGGATATTTTCTCCCGACCAGAATCGCTGCAGAACCATTTCTTTCATGACAATGCCATTATGCTCTGTTTTGTTATAAATTGTGTTTCTTCTTCACAAATGATATTTCTTTTACAGCAGTTTTATCTATGAGGCAATATCGGTCAAACAATATCTTCAATAGAGATAGATAGGGGTAGATGGGCATTCATAGCTATCTTCACACCACGTTCCAGATGGCTCACTGCAAATGGTGTATTCCGTATCAGAGCTTTTCATCACATACAAATGGAGGAGGAAGTAAAAATGGAGGTAGAGAGGGGTTTGGCTGTGAGAGGGGAAGAGCAAAGACTAGTGGAGGCATTTTTGTCACTTTTACAAAGCATTTGTAGGTAGGGTAGAGGGTTTGATAGTGGGCGGGGTGTTATATTGGATGTTGCAGTTGATCAGTTGTGAGATAGGATTTATTTCAATGGAAATAATTTAAATATTTTCTATTGTATGAACAAATATAATTTAAGATCCAATCAATGTTTAGAGGCTTTTTATTATTTAGTATTATTTATTCAAAATAGGTGGTAGAGATAGGACACATACAAATCCACCTGTTAATATTTCAAATTGACACATATTGTACACATTATCCTTTGAATAAATGTTAAATTCATATTCTAATATTAAGTCCACATATGGAAAAGATACACTTTAATTATTTCAGATACACATGACAATTTAAAACAAAAAACATATTAATTGTCCTAGCTACACATGAAGTGACCACTCATATAAAATATTGTTTTTCTAATATAAAGTCCTTTATAAAGGAAATGCATAGCCAAGTGTCCCAAACAAACATATACATCTCAGATCTCCTCAACTTAATTTTATTAAATGATATTTACCCAACTATTAGTAACTTCCTCTATGAATACCTCCAACTACCATAGTTGAAGGTGTAAGGCTCATCAATCAAGCTATCAAAATAAGAGAATAGAAATTTTATGCTTTAGACCAAACAAGCATTCAATAAAATCAATCAATTGCCAAACTTATTAGCAAATTCTAGATTTTAAATATCCATCAAATCTACTTGATCATCTCAAATGAATCGATCAACAAAATTAAAATTCAACCAATCAAATGAAAGTGCACAAAACAACATGTCCTCTCACATTTTGTTACAAATACATCTATTTTTCTAGTAAATTTTTATATAGCCCTTCAAAATAATTCTTATATAATTCAAATTGCACACTACTATCTACTCAATCTACTATAATTTCACGCAATATTGTAAATGCTTACCTACATTATATGTTTTATACATTGGAAATATTGTATAGTTTGTAATCCATTTAAAGAATGCACTTCAAATTTGTCTTTATGGTCAAGTATAGTGCATATATTTCTTTGGTGGTGTAGCTAATATAGTAATAACATGCTACTCTTTGTAGGTTAAAAGGAGAAAGATGCATATCTTCTATGACCAAACCTATTCAAACTGTAAACCCTACATCAAAGCATAAAGAATGGTGATTATTGTCAGATATGCAACAGTTGGAAATGATCTGGTAAACATGTATCCAAAAGGTGGAAGCATAGACAAGGCACGCAAACTGTTTGATCGAATGCCTCATCAAATGTTATGATTGTAAGATATGCACAAAATGTGTTTGTTGAAAAGGATTTAGAAACTTTCAACCAAATGTGATTGGTAGATGTAAAGCTAGAATTTGCAACCGTTGTGAGGATCCTCACAACCTATGTGAAAATGGTAGCTTTGGAATAGGGTATGAACATCCATCATAGGATAAAAAATAGAGGAATTTTGTTAGATGTTGTAGCTACAATTTCCCTAGCAGACATGTATCCAAAACGTGTACACATAGACAAGGCATATGAGATGTTTGACATAATGCCTCCAAGAATTATTTGACAAGAGGATATGCAAAATGTGGAAGTAGGGACAAGGCACCTGAACTGTTTGATATAAATATGTTCTCATGAAATGCTTTAATTGTAGGATACTAACAAAATAGATTGAGGATCTCTTCTTAGGCTCAGGGAGTGCCAAAACATCTAGTGATGGATTGCAAAAACTCAATAAACCTTTGAGAACCTTAAATATTTATAATTTTGTTATCCAAACACCATGGATCTAGTCTCAATGTCATGAGTAAATATCAACTGAAGCAAACTCATGACATTCAAATCTTTAAGAGGAAGAGTACTCACACTTACAAAAGCAATGTTGTCAACAATTGCTTTTGTGCCTATCATGCTCTTATTTTGAATGTAATATTGTCCCATGGCCTTGGTAATTTCCTTGTCACTAATGAGGGTATAGATATTACACACAAGAATGGAAGAGATGTCAATGTTGATATAGTGTCAAATAATACCACATGGAACATGACATCAACTATAAATAATAAAATTATAAATTTAAATGGTTACACAATGGATAAACCTCCTCATGATGCTCAACACTCGTCCTTATTGGTTCAATAAATCCTTACATTTTTTATTTTTTTGATGCAAACACTACATAACTTACCACACATGAAACAATCTTAATTGTTCACAACTATCCACCTAGTAGACACTCTTAAACCATTTTTTCTCATCTAAATATTGTGACATTAACATGAAACACAAAAATAACAATTCAGACTAATTTTGTACCTTTATGTCTTCTTCATTTTGTACCTTTAGGTCTTCCTCATATGCCTCTAAGCCATTGGACTTGTTTTCTAATGATTCTAATTCAAAAGGAATTTCCGTAATTTCTCCATCATTCTAGGAGAGCAAGTCATGTTGATCGAAATAGATCAACTAATTTTGATAGGGCAATTATGATCTCATTTCCTATAATACTTTGTTGTGGATAATTTTAATTTGAGGATTCCTTAGGTTTAAATTAATGCTTTTTTGACCCATTTCACAATGATTTGTGGGATATTTTATCTATATTTTTTGTGTAATGGATTTTTAATTTATAATGCCTTTAAAAAAATGGATTTACCTCAATTCCTATCAACCAATTTTAGTTCCCTATATTAGATTGTAGTAGAATTACATTTGATAAGGGTTTGGACAAATCTCTCCTTATACATACCCTAGCATAAACCCCAGAATCTCCATATGTAATTAGTTCATCTAAGATTTTAAATTTTTAAGTGAGTTTCCAATCTACTCCAAGATTGTGTGGTACTAATATTCTTCAAGAAGACTATAAATTCTAAATAGATTGACATTTCTTAGATTTCAAGAGTTAAGGGATGAAAAAAAATTGACCATAAATTTCAAGAAGAGGCCTATGCCATCTAGCATCCCTAGTCCTCCATTAAGGGTTTATCCATTTCCATTTCATTATGGAATTACAATAGAAAGAATCCTCTTGAGAGGAATTTCAATGTGTAAGAATCCCCTCATTCATTTTAAGTATAGTTTTCCATTTTCCCTTTTTGTAGGATTGGATCCATTAAAATTTTTAATTTGGACAATCCAATTGAGAGACGACTTACATTCTCTAGGCACCAATTATTGGATTGGGAACTTGATTGCTAGAATGGAATTATTGTTTAGTTTCCCTAGCTTCACTTCCTTCTCTCGATGTTTATTTCCTTTCTTGAATGGTGAGAGATTCCATAGTCTAGATCAAGAACTATTTTCATGATTATAAAAAAAATATTTTGTAGAGATTTGATTATTAAAAAATATGGGCATGCCTTTCTTTCCTATTTGTCACTAATAATATTCATGTGTTTCCTTATATAAGTCTACTTCCTTATTAGAAAGATTCTTCTTGTCTTTTTGTGCACCTTCTCTTGGGCTTTTGCCTAGCCAATACTAGTCTATTTCTCAATCAAAAATTTGATTAGTCATAGTGATTACGCTAATGATGGTTTACTAAACCCTCAAAATTGGTTCATTCTTTGTTGCTCCAATTCACTCACATGTGGTTTCTCACCATTTCGTATGGAATATCTAAATTATTTGTACATTTAAATGGAATCGTTACAAACACATTATAATCTATAATTGGTTATAGGTGTAATGCCCCGCCACACAACCCTAGGGGAAGTTGCAATTCACTAACCAAATGCAACAATTTTTTTTTTTTAAAAGGACATTAACATACAAGATCACTATACATTGCAAACATCCCCTAAGGCTACGAGACAAAGATTACTTAAACCCGAATTAAACAACCAAGGAAAGGAAACATAACATCATTCAATTAAGGAATTAAAGTACATACATTCCATACATGATATAACATCAAGGACCAATCGATACGTCACGATACCCAAAATAATTGTTTACATTATAATTACATCACTCATTCCCCGAATGAGGTAAATCAAATAAACCTGATAATTTATTACAATTTCCACCTCGATACAAATGAGGGGTAAAGAAATACAAGAATAACAGAAATGGAGGAAACTAGAGGAGCAACTGGATCCAACGAGCCCTCCAACATGAAAGTCTCGTCCACACGATCACGAACAAAGCCAACAGCGTAAGGTGCACGTTCCACCCAACCAAGTGAAACCCAAAGGCTCACCCCCCGTGCTAGGAGATAGTAACAAGGATTTCTGGTCAAGACCAACTACCTCTAGACAAAGGCTAAACATAACTGAACCGATTCAAATACCAGCATCCATATAACTACAATAGAAAACTCATAGAGACAATTTACCTTGTTTCCGGGTTACATGGAAGGACAAATTGCTGCTATTGCACAACCTGCGATAATGACCAATGCAAGGAGGTAATCATACATAAATTTCCATGAGTTACCCTAAACTCAACCTTACAAACTCTAGAACCCCCATCATGCGATTTACAAAGCTTACCCTCTTTGCGGACCTCTAAATGTGCAAAACATCGTCTCATCATCCTGAGTCTTAACAATGCATGTTCCAAAAGCGAGAGAAGCATTCTTAACGTGGTGTAGGGATTTCCGGTAATTCTTTTAGATTGTCCGCCAAACCCCTGCATTGAGTTACCACAACCTGCGTGGACCCCGCAGAACCACTCTCCTGAATAAACTGAGATTTTGGGGTAGACAAGATGCGCGAGCGAGCCAGTTTAGGCCTTGTACATGGGAAAGGGTCCAGCAGCTGTTCATGGTGCTTGGGTACATCCGCCTGACCTACCACATATCTTGTTTATGATAACCGGGTGATAACTCAACTACCACCATGTGCACTACCCAAAACACTCACAAGGTTGACTGACATACCGACAAACCTTATTTTTAAAAAGACAACCTCTAAGGATGACTTACAAAACCTAATTCGAATTCCAACAAGAATGTATGCCTTACGACGAAAGGAAGCTTACAGAAAATATAAGGTAATCTATATTAGGATTTCGTAAATCCAATTAGTCATCACATTAGTGCACTTAATCAAATTAAATAGACTAATATTCGGATTTCCTATATCCAGTCAATCACAATTTTTCCTTCCTTGCGTTTATCTAATAAAAACAAAACCTAAATTTCATTCCACGGCATTTCAATAAGTCAAGTCGTTCCTTCATCCATAGTATCACAACTAAATCATAATCAAACAATTTATTAACTAACATCATTTGATTAAAATAACTCTTTCATTGATTCTCAATTTCACAACTATAATTGTAGTCGAACACTTAAATAATTAAATCGTTCAACTAACATCTATTTCATTTTACTCATTCTAAATTTCCTATTATTTTCATATTTAATATAATTAAATAAATATTATTTAAATATTATAATAATATTTTATATATATAATATATTATATACTATACATATAATATAATATATTATATTACATATAATATATATATTATTATATATATTAATATTAATATAACATTAAATAATAATTATAAAACAAACATAAAAAAACAAAACAAAAAAAGAAATCTGAGTTCGTTGGAAACCGCGAGCCCTAAAGGCCGCGGCCTGTGTGAACTTCACACAGTCCGTGGCCGTTCCGGCCACGGCTGTGTGGTGGTGGTGGGATTTGACCGCCCACCCCACAACAATAAACAAAATTTACAATTTTATTTTATTTTGACAGCCATTGTCTATGGCGAAAATACAAGCATTTTTCTGGGTTTATCCCAAAGTCTAAAATTTTAAATAACATGAATATATATTTGTATATATATGAGTAATTATATCCATGTCTTGATATGCATGGGTATATTTACACATATATATACCCAGATTTTGATTTCAGACTTAAATTGTGAAAATAATCCAAACCCATTTCAATAATAAAACTTATTTTCAAAACAACAAAATGGGTTTTCAAAATCTAGTTTTACAATAGAGTTTTCTTTGATTTTTTCCTCTATTTCTTGGTGTAAATTCCTTGTTTAGTTTCCATTTCCAAATCTATCTATAATTTTGCAAATTTGAGAGCTTTTCCATGAATTTCATTGATTCTAAAATTACATTTTCAATCATATAACCTCATTCAAAAGAAAGCAAAAAGTAGAAGAAAGAATGATGGAACCTTGTGTTTCCTCCAAATTTGGAAGCTTTCAACAATGGAGAATTCCAAGCCCTCCTTCAATTCCACAATTTTAGCCTCTAAACTCCTGGAATCAAGGCAAAATTTTATTTTCGAAGTTCCGAATAGGGTTTTGAAAATATATTTTAGATCCAAAGAAGTTAAAGATTCAGGAAATAGTACTTGATTGCCTTGTACGATCTTCTCCCAAGGATTTTGTCCAAGGCCTAAAGATGATGGACTCACTTTTTGAGATTTGTTGCTAATTTAGATATTTTCTATTTTGCAATTTTCAAACAATTTCTATTCTCAAATGAAATTTGCATAATATCTTTTAATTAAAATTACATTTGCAACCCAAAAGACAATTTAAATTTTCTTTTAACTAAATTGAATTCAACAATTCATAATGCCATTCTCAATTCTTTTTCAACTTTATTTCTAAAAAAAATAAATATAAGACATATTTCTTATTTCTGATTTAATCCAAATATCTAATAATGCCCACACAGCTAAATTGATTTTAATTTATCCCTATTAATTTAATTAGTCAATAAAATAAATCTAATTCAAAATTAGATTATTTTATTAATTAAATTAAATTAATTAATTAATCACTAATTTCTTTTTATTTCAATAAAACAAAACAATCATCATTTATATAATTTCAAAGAAATGTGCCATCTCACTAAACTTTTGGTTTTAGTATAGGTCAGGAGCTGGCTTGACATGGTGGCTGGACGGGCTAGGGCCAGGCTGACACTATGTTTTAGGGTGGAGTGGTTTGTGCAAAGATCCTGGTTACTATCTCCCAATCAATCTCTGGGTGCAAGTGATGGATTACGCTCAAACTGTGAAGAAATGGGGTGGAGTGATATATCCCTATACCATCACGCACAATACGAGAATTAGCCGAAACATGCATATAATATATTAAAACACGAAGGAAATCGCGTCAACGGAACTTAGCGTGGGGTGTTGAATCTGGTCGCTTCGCCAGTACGGTATCGCTGGCGGGCGCATCTGATCGTGTCCGTTGTAGTCCAGGGCATAGAGCGTCGTTGATTTAATGCGTGCTAGTTTGATCCATGACGAGAATATATGTCGGAATAAAGTACCATCACATCAAAACATAATATTTACATCGCTTAACAGATAGCGGTTAAATAACTAAGTTCCAAAGTCACAATGCAACATAAATAAAACATATCATAGAAGAACACTGTTCGATCAAAGAGCAAAATGGAGGGGTGTTACAATAGGACTTACTAGAAAATACTTCATAATAAATAGGCCCTCAATCATTTTAAACCCAATTATATCAAAGTACCACACATTGTATTTTAATTATCCTTAATTTTATGCTTCATTGAACTAGTTTATTAAATGATTCAATATAGTGCATAATTAAGGGTAATCAGGCCCCACAAACCTAATTACATGAAATTAAAGCATGCATTAGGGATTTACTATCATTTATTTGACATGTGATTTGACCAATAAATTTATTTGTTCAATCAAGTGCTCAATTGTAGCAAGCCCTTTCTATAAGAGAATTTGTTATAATTTATGAATTAGAAGGTAAAAAATATATAACATCTCCATCCTTATCATTTAAGGAACTAGAGTTATATTAACTAAAACTTGATCTTTAAAATTAAGGGCATTAAACTAGGTAAAATTTGAGTACCATGGCATGCATGGCATTCACTCTTTTATTCTCTATGCTCAGCATCCTGATGATGGATCATGGAGTATGATTTGAAACGTTGATGCAAAAAAGATTATACACAGTTGCAATCCATAAATCTCAGCACTTATAGAAATATTATTATCAAATCTATTTTAGAAAAAATGAATCTAACTAGATTGCATCATTGACGATGTCCCAAATAATATGTAGAATGTGCCTTGATAGTTTTTACTTTCTTGCCAATAACATTCCAATGTGATTTTTTGAGTTGGAACTAGTTAAGTCACATAAATGATGTGTTAGAATGATGAATACTTTTGTATGATTTTTTAAAAAACCTACTGTAAAGTGTGACAAAACTTTGAAATTTCACTTGATCATAATTCCTTTATTAGTTTCTTCATATAGTGATGAGTTTGAGGATAAGGACCTCCTACTTAGAATGTTCATTCAAAATCCCAAACTTGGTTTAGTCATTGTTTAATGTTAGTAGTGTATACTATATTGCATGATAGAGTATTATGTCTTAATTCTACTAATTTGTCATTTATCTCAAATTTTGTAATTATAAATAGGGGTCGGGATTGGATTTCTTTCTTTAGTGTTATATTGAACTATAGATTGATTATCTAGGGATTCTATTAGAGCCTTTTCCCAAGAAATGAATAATATAAATATTACATTCATAGAGAAAAAATTGCCATAATAGTCAACTATAAAGCACCTACATAAAAACATAAGTAACATTAAATTACCATTACAAACATATAAAGCAAAAATTAGTGAAAATAGATATAAAATTATAAATGCCACTCCCTACAAACACCACAACCATAGCCAACAACATCATAAATAGCAAGGGAATCAACAAACTCCTTAATGCCAAAATATTGAATTTTCAAC
>VDFB02113887.1:0-39234 GCA_007258455.2 Sequoia sempervirens
ATTAGGGTAGAAGGAGAGTATAGAAAGGTAGTAAAAGAACCTATAAGCCCCCCACTCAGGAGCTTTCCACAATTTCAAATCCCATGACTTCCTATTTTGACCACCTCCTTTCTCTACCTTCTATCATTTATAGAAACATTTTCCCTTCCTCTTCCATTTAATATTTAAATGTTAGATTCCATTTATTAGTATTACTTAGAAAATATTTTTTGGGAAGGAGCTATCAACACGATTTAAACTGCACCTTACACCTATATGAGAAAGAGTTGAGATTGAGGATTACAAGCATAATTTTCTATGATATATTAAAGTTATCACTATGATTTGTTTTTTATGACTAATAGGTAGAGAGTTTTGTTGAACACACACTAGAATACTAAGAGGGGAGGTTAATCAGTATTCTATCAGATCTCAAAACTTCCAAACCAAAAAGAAACTTCAAACTCTATTGCATATGCAAGAATAAGAAAGATGGAAACAATACATAGCACAACACAACACCAGATGTATGTGGAAAACCATAGAGGGGAAAAACCATGGTGAGAAGAGTTGTTAGGAGATACTATCCAAATCCAACCTCACAAATGAATCATAGTTACAACTTTATTTCAGGGCTACAACCCAAGGAAGCTACTACTCCTTGTAATGAGGTCTTAGGGTCACTCCCAAGGAAGCTACAACTCCCTGCAGACTTTATTTTAGGGCTACAACCCAAGGAAGAAACTACTCCCTAATCTAAGAGAAAACTTAGAGATGATTACAACATAGCAGTCCTTCCACTTTCTGAATCTAATAATTAGGCTCAATCCTTTTTATGATTGCAATTCTACTTTTCCCTTCTCTTTTGATGATTGCAATTCTGCTTTGTCACTTCTACAACTTCTTCAAATGTCTTCTTTGTAGCTTACTAGCTCACTGATTTCATCCTTCAAGAATTTTTACCTTTGTCTCCTTTAGCTCTACTCTCATATTGATGATGGATCATGAAGTGTGATCCAAAACATTGATGCAAAAATTCTCACACAATCAAAACCATAAATCATTGCAAAGAAAATAGTTAGCCATGTCACTCTTCACTTTCCTTCTATCTTAGAGATACGATCAAATTGAATTCAAACAAGATCTCCCACTTATGATCTTTCTCTTTCAATCACTTATACAATTATCATAATGCATTACACATCCATCGACATGATCACTAACCTAGATCAACTAGGTTTATAATTTGTACATGATATTACATTGATTACATTACATGTGTTAGCTTACAACAAAGAATATTACAATTACAAGTCATCCAAAGATCAAACAACATGAAACATGTAGAGGGCAAGACACAAAATGAAATGCACACAACACCAAGAAGAGGAACACACTTTGCATATCCCAAAACACACTTAACCTAGTCCTAAAAATTCTTCACTACTTCAATCTTCAATAGGAAACATCTGGACACTTTGCAAATTCAAAATAGGTCAGCCTTAAGCAAGAAAATAGGAAACTTGTAGCATGTTGGCCTTTACAACTTGGTGGTACACATGAAAGATTAAAAATTACTTGTGATTCCCTAAAGTGAGTCGGAATGACCCATACAAAACCTTCAACCACTTATTAGACTTCACATAACCTTGAACTTGTGGCACATACCTTCAACATACCCTAGTCGGCCAAGCAAAAGTGTAATCTAGAAACACCTTCATTCTGGACCACAAAATGTTCCAAAGAAACCAAACAACATCTTGTGGAGCAAAAAAAACATCACATGATCTTCAAGAACACTCTCATATAGCCATTTCATAAATTTAGGCAACAACAAGTTGGTGTTAGCCAACAGACATTAAAACTAGTCACCAAAAAACACAGTCCTAAACTCTATCACTAAAAAATTTTACTGTGGAAGGATAAATAATATGAAATTTTGGATATATAACCTTCATAAAACACTGAACTTAAATTTTGAATTGCATAAACATATCTATAAATGTGGAGGAATCTAGAGCCAAACTTTGCACTACTGAAAACACCAACACATGATCAACATAGTCTTTAAATTGTCACTCACAAACACAACTTTCTAGAACACAAATGACCTAAAACTTGGACCACACATGCCTTGAAAAACTAGAAATATATCTTCCAAACCACAAGAGAAAAGCATCACCAGCAAAAAAATGTGAAGCATTTCTCAGATACTCCAGCAACCAATCAGCCAGACTGCAACATTATTTTGACATCAACAACTCTCTTACATCAATGACAACCAAATCTCATACATTCTTTTGACATCAGTAGCAACCAAACTTATCAAGCTACAAAAATCTCCCCCTTTTTCATTGATGGAAAAACCAACTGGTGTGCGCAAACACTCCCCTTAGGTGCACACATCTCTCTCCCCCTTTGACATCAAATACAAAAGGAAAATGGACCTTCTCTCTCCCTTTTTCAAGCATAATTTATCTTCTTAAAACTCTCCCCATTTTGATGTACATTCTCTCCTTTTTGAAACAACTTACAGGCTCCCCTTGTCAACAACAACCACTACTTCAACTATTGACAAGGATACTAAATCTTGCTTCCTACTATGCCATGAAACCAATCTGCTTCATAAAAAAAGCACCACCACTAGTACTCCTTTTATCATCAACACAACTAGCCCAATTAGCATTAGTATATGCACTCAAATCAAACTCATTACCTTTTGGATACCATAAGACATAATCCAAAGTGCTCTTTAAATATCTAAAGATTCTCTTGACTGCCTTCACATGAGTTTCTTTAAGATTGGCTTGAAATATTGCAACCAAACATACTACATGCATAATATCAAGTCTTGAAGTAGTTAAATACAACAAGCTTCCAATCATATATCTATATAGAGTCTGATCAACTAGGGGATACCCATCATCTTTGCTCAAATGACAACCAATTACCAAAGGAGTACTTATCGGTTTGCAATATTCCATACCAGACTTCTTTAGAATCTCCTTGACATACTTTGCTTGAGAAATAAAAATACCATCATCTATCTAAGAAATTTGAAGACCAAGAAAGAAAGACAACTCACCTATCATTGGCATTTCAAATTCCTTCTGCATTTCTTCAGCAAACTTCTTGTATATTTCACCATTTCAACCAAATATTATATCATCAATATATATAAATTATCAAAATTATTTTATCATCAATCTTGAAGTAAATATTACATTTCTGGTACCTTTTTTGAATCCTTGTTGAAGCAAGTACCTATCCAACCTTGCATACCAAGCTATAGCAGCTTGTTTGAGACCTTATGATACCTTTTTGAGTTTGCATGCCATGTTTAGTTCTTTTGATAACCATAATCCATTAGGTTTCTCTATGTAGAATTATTCCAAATCTCTATTCAGTAAAGCTGATTTGACATCCATTTGATACACTTTGAAGTCCTTGTAAGCTAAAAAAGAAAGAAACATTATGATTGCTTCCATTCTTGCTATCAGAGTAAAAGTCTCCTCAAAATCAATTCCTTCTAGCTTTGAATAGCCTTTACATACCAGTCTTTCTTTATTTCTGACAACTTATCCTTCTTCATTCAATTTATTCCTGAAAACCCATTTTGTTCCTATACATTCTTGTTTGTGGGCCTTGGAACTAATTCCCAAGTCCAATTCTTCTCAATCTAATCTAATTCTTCTTCCATTTCTTATATCCAATCCTATTCTTTACTAGCATCAGCAAAACATTTTGGTTCTACCTTTGATATTAAACAAAATTTTACTTGTTCATTTTTCTTTACAAGCCTTCTCCTGGTCAGCACTCCTTGATTCTTATCTCCAATAATTTGACCCTTTGAATGATTTATTTGAACATACTCGACATGAGTCTTACAATTCTTTTGTGTTGTTTATTCTTTCTCTTCAACGTCTTCTTCATCTTCATCTAAGAAAGGAGGTGTTTTAGATCCGCAGTCCTCAATTTCATTCATATTCTGATGTATGTCTTCATCAACCTTGACATTAGTAATTTCAGTTATTCTTCCCAATCTCTTGTAGCACCTATATGCTTTACTCTGAGATGAATATCCCAAAAAAATACCTTCACTAGCCCTTGAATCAAACTTCCCCAAAACATCTTCATCTCTTCTAATATAGTGTTTGCTTCCAAAGATTCTAAAATACTTGAAATTTGTAAGTCTTCCATACCATAACTCATATGGAGTCTTAGTGTTATTCAATCTCAATGATCCTCTATTAAAAATATAGACTATAGTATGAATTGCTTCTCTCCAATAGACATTAGGTATATTTTCTTCCATCAACATGGTCCTTTCCATCTCTTGAATAGTCCTATGTTTCCTTACCACTACCCCATTCTAATGAGGAGTTCTAGTAGCAGATAGATGCCTCTTTATTCCATGATTTTCACAAAAATCATTGAACTCATTTGAAGTGAAGTCACCTAATCTATCAGACCTAAAAATTTTGATTTAGCATTCATTTCATTCTAAAATTGATTTGAAAATCTTGAATCTACTAAAAACATTAGATTTTTCTTTCAACAAAGTAAACCATGTCATCCTAGAGAAATCATCAATAAAAAGCATGAAATACCTTTCTACTTTCAAACTTTTTGTTCTATTAGGTCCACACAAATTATTATGTATCAACTCCAATGGTCTACAAGAAGAGTATTCTTTAGACTTGAAAATTATCCTTATATGCTTTCCAAATTGGCATTCCTTGCATACAGTACTTCCAAGCTTGATTATCTTAGGCATATCTCTTACCACATGCAATGAGTTGATCTTCACAAAATTTTCAAATTTAATGTCCCATTCTCCTATTCCAAATCCAACATTCACTTGCTTGTCCTAAAATACAAGTTCTTCCATTGACATCTCTTAGATTTTATATGTTGCCACTTGTCCTAGATCCTTCAACAACCAATTGTCCAGTCTTTCCTTTTATGATTTCACATCCACTTTCATTGAATATGAGATTGTATCCATTTTTGCACATCTGACTCACACTAAGAAGATTTTGTCAAAGACCATTGACATAAAGAACATTTTTTGTCCTATGCTTTCTATCAATACTTATAGAACCTTTTTCACAAATATACACTGAAGTTTTATCTCCAAGCTTGACTATGCCTCCATTCCACTTCACAAGCTTGATAAACTTGCTCTTATCTCCTATCATGTGGTTGGAACAACCACTATCAATCACCCATTATTTTGCCTCATCTTTTGCATGAAAAGTACACACAACACTTTGATCTTTAGCTTTATCTTCAATCTTCTTGGAATCCAAGAATGCGATTTCATTTTCATTATCCAGACCACTCAATTCATCAATATCCTTTGAAAAGAAAGAATCTTCCATGGAGTAGAGACTATTTTTAACCTTATTTATTTTAGGATCTTTGTTTCTCTTTTTAGAATCTTTCAATGGAAATTTAGAATCAAAATTACCAACCTCTCTACACTTGAAACATTTGAAAGGTAGATTACCTTTGTACTTGTCAGTACCCCTCTTCAAATTCCTTACAAAATTTTCTTCTTCTTCATTAGTATCACTATTTGAATAAGATGCTTCATACATTTTCTTCTTACTGGCTTTGAAGGTTTCTTCCTTCTTTGGAACTTCTTTGTCAAACACCCTCATTTTAAATCCAATAAGGGCACCATATAATTGATCCATTGAAATTTTATCTAGATGTTGAACTTCCTCAATAGAAGATACTTTAGAAATATAAGATTTAGGAAGAGATCTTAGTACATTTTTTACCACCATATATTCCTCCAAATCTTCACCAAGCCCTCTGATTGCATTGACCACTTCATCTACCTAGAGCACATATGCTACAATATATTCATCCTTTGACATTTTCAGGTTATCAAACTTGCCTTTGTAGATCTACAACTTGGCTTGTATTACATTGATGTCCCCTTCATGTATGCCACTAAGCTTATACTAGACCTTCTTTGTTGACTTGTAGTGCATTAACTTTACAAGATAAAAATCTAATAGCCCCACTCAAGATAGCATTTTTTGCTTTTCTATTGTTCTCATAGGCCCTAATCTCAATCGAATTAGTTGGAGGAGTAGCAGGAATAGTATATCCATCTTTGAAAAATTGTCAAACACCATACCCCAAATAGGATAGATGGGTTTCCATCTAGAATCTCTATAAAGTGAAATTTGTTCCATCAAACCTAGGCACCTTGTGAGATCCTTCTTGTGCCGTCCTGAATCTTCCTCGAGCTGTTAGACTTCTTCTAAGGAACCAAGCTCTAATAAAAATTGTTGAACACACACTGAAATACTGAGATGGGGTGAATTAGTATTCTATCAGATCTTAAAACTTTTGGACCAAAAAGAAACTTCAAACTCTACCGCATAAACAAGAACATGAAAGATAGAAACAATGTACAGCACAACACCAGATGTACGTGGAAAATATTAGAGGGGAAAAACCATGATGAGAAAAGATGCTAGGAGATATTTTCCTAATCTAGCCTCAAATGAATCATGGTTATAACTTTTTTTTAGGGCTACAACCCAAGGAAGCTACTACTCCCTATAATGAGTTTTTAGGGTCACTCTCAAGGAAGCTAAACACCCTACAGACTTTATCTTAGGGATACAACCCAAGGAAGCAACTACTCCCTGATCTGAAAAAAAACTTAGATATGATTACAGCATGACAGTCCTTCCATTGTCTTAATCTTACAATTAGGCTCAATCCTTTTGATGATTGCAATTATGTTTTTTCCCTTCTCTTTTGATGATTGCAATTCTACTTTTCACTTCTACAAATTCTTCAAATAGATTACTAGCTCATTACTTTTAGCCTTCAAGAATTTTTTTCTTTGGCTCACTTCCTCCAACAAATAGTTAGGCACACTCTTCACTTCCCTTATGTCTCAAATATATGATCAAATTGAATTCAGACAGGATCTCCCACTTCTTCACTTTCTCTTTCACTCGCTTATACAATTATCATAATACATTACACATCCATCAACATGATCATCGACCTAGATCAACTAGGTTTATAATTTATACATGATATTACATTGATTACATTACATGTGTTGACCTACAACAAAGAATATTACAATTACAAGTTAAGCCAAATATCAAACAACACGAAACATGTAGAGGGCAAGACCCAAAATGGACTAACTCAACACCAAGAAGAGGAACATTCCTTACAAATTCTAAAATATACTTAACCTATTCCTAAGCATTCTTCACAGCTTTGATCTTCAATAGAAAATATTTGCACACTTCACAAATTCAAAATAGGTTGGCCTTAAGCAAGAAAATATGAAACTTGTAGCATGTCGTGCTTTACAATTTGACAATACACATTATTGGGAAAATGTGTCTCAACCTTACAATTACATAAGTATTGTTGATACGTAAGTGTGATGGGCTGAAAGGAGGTACCCACCCCATGAGGGGTCTGGGGGGATCATCCCCCCAGTTGGGGGTTCAGGGGAAACACCCATGAAAGCTAAATTTTATCTATGTTTTATTATTATAAATTGGGATTGTTCGTCATTAGGTCTCAAATCTAATGGTTGATATATTGTTGGCTTGACTTTCCCTAGAAGGAAACCCTATTTTATGAGGGTGTTATATTACAATTATGTATTTTGATGTGTTTTGAGAGTTTGATAGTGGTTGTGTTTCCTCTGGATCTCTAGTCGGTGATACTCCTGTGAGAAGGTTGCTTTGCAAGTATATTGCAATCTTCATGATTTTTGAATAATATATTGGGCGGATTTTAGAGTGTGTGGTTTTTCTCTTGAAATGGTTTTGCTCATGTAAATCATTGTGTTTTGGTATGTACGATATTTATATTTATTTTTGTTTAAGTTTCTATAACTATTGAAAAGATCTATAAAGTTTTGCATTATCCTCCTCTCAAGATTAGTGTAGGAAGTTGTTATGCTACCTTAGCTTTCTTACAAGTGGTATCAGAGCCTAGTCACCTTTGGTTTTAGTTTGGGTTGTTGAGTTTTTTAACTAATCCATATTTGAGTGGGAGTTTGTGTAGAAGATACTTTTTCATCATGTTGTAGGAATCTTTAGATGGAAAGATTATTAGGGAGAATAGAGGTGGATAATTTTTTTGGAAATAATTTTGAAATGTGGAAACTAAAGATGGAGGATATGTTGATAGATCGAGATCTGTGGGATGTTGTTGATGAGAATGTTTTCAGGCCTATAGATGCTACTTTGGCTGCTCAATATGATTTTATAGATCGTAAAGACAAGGGTCTAATAAAATTGTGCTTGGAAGACTCTATTTTAAGCAATGTCCATGAAGAGAGCTTTGCATAGAAACTATGGAAGAAACTTAGTGATATGTATCAAGCCAAATCTTTAGTGAACAAGATTTTATTGAGGAAGAAATTATATTCCTTGAGAATGGAAGATGGTGGATGAATTATAGACCACCTAGAATCATTCAATATATTGGTGGCTCAATTGGCATCATTTGGTGTCAAAATGGATGAGGAGGAGAAATGTCAAATCTTACTTTATTCTTTGCTTGATTAGTGGGATTATTTTATTATGGCTATTGGGATTACTTTTGTTATATTTTAGATTGAAGATGTGGTGGATTCTTTTCTTTCTAAAGAGATGAAGAGGAAGGTATCCATTAGTGCCAAGGAGGTCCTAAATGTTCATGGAAAACCTAAGGAAAAAGGCAAGTAGAATGAGAAGCATGATAAATCCAAGTCCAAGGGGAGATCCAAATCTCCTAGAAAGTCCAAATTTATTTGTTGGAACTACGGTAACCCTAGGAATATTCGTAAGGACTGCAAAGAAGAAAAGAAGAATAAAAAGAAGAAGTTTGATTTTGATTCTGAGTCCGAGAAGGAAGATGGTGATGCATTCATTGCAGCTTTGGCAACTTGTGCAGGTAATGATGCATGGTTAATTGACTTAGGTACATCTTTTTAGATGACCTTCAATAGAGATTTGTTTTTTGAATATGAAGAATTTGATGGAGGTAAGGTGTACTTGGGTGATGATTCTTATTTAAATATTATTGGTTGTGGTAAAGTTAGAATTAATTTTCTTGATGGTAGAATAAAAAGGATTAATGGTGTGTTTCTTATCCCTAGATTATCATGAAATTTGCTATATATGAGAAAACTAATAAATGCAGGTGTGCAAGTAGTATTTTTTGATGTAGGATACAAGATGGTTAGAGATGCTATGGTGATAGCTAGAGGTGTCAGATATGGCACATTGTATAATCTTGATGTATGCACTGTTGAGTGTAATAGTACTTCTATGAAAATAAAGTCTATGGAAGAGGTGAGGGTTTCATCTTTAGAAAATGGCTTCTGGGTACCCAAGGGTTCTCTTTCTTCTAAATCAAAGTTACCTATAGAGAAAAGTATGTTATGGCACCACATACTTGGCCACATTGGAGAAAAGGGTCTAAGGAATTGAAAAATAAAAACCTTTAATGATATCAAGTTTCCACAATCCATAATATTTAGCTAAGTGATTTGTGGATTCAATTGTGTGTGAATTTTTGGATTCAATAAAAACCTTATTAAAGGGTTGTCTAATTTTAACCTTGAATTTGATTTTTTGTGAGCATTGCATTTATGGAAAACAAAACCGCATTCAATTTTACTCAAGTTCTCATAAATATTTTGGTGTATTGGATATTAGTCATTCTGATGTGTTTGGACTTGTAGATGTTCCTTCACTTACAAAATCAAAATACTATGTTTCATTTATTGATGATTATAGTAGAAGGACATGGGTATATTTTCTAAAGAGTAAATCTAAATTTTTCAAATGATTTAAAGAACTTAAAGCAATGGTTGAGTTGTATATTAGAAAGAAAATTAAATATTTGAGGATTGATAATGGTGATGAATTTGTCTCTAAAAATTTTGATACATTCTATAAAGATTGTGGTATTCATAGATAAAAGACAACTATGTATTCTCCACAACATAATGGCGTTACAGAAAGAATAAACAAGATATTGATGGAGAAGGCTAGGATAATGTTGAGTGGTGTTGGTCTAGAACAAAGGTTTTGGGTTGAAGCTATTACCAATGCTTGTTACTTTATTAACAGGTCTCCTACGTCAACTCTTATTGATAAGATGACTATAGAGGCATGGTCAGGTCACAAGCCTTTTGGTGCAAGAGCACCTAAGCCACCATTTCCAAATTTGAAGGTAGTTTAGATGAGTCTAGGGTGTTTGGGGAAGTTTGAGTCTTTTTCTTTAGTCAAGGTATATTTATGCTAAATAAGGTCTAAAAAAGACCATTTTCAATGTAATTAGGTGTTTCTTGAGTCATAGGTGTCAAATTGCAAAAGTTGCACAAAATGCAAAAAAAAAGTTGTCAATCAAAAATTGTCAATATTGCAACATTTGGGAATATGAAAGGTTGAGGAATTTGAAAAGTAGTTAGAGTCATTTGGGTGGTATTTTTTATTGGACTATGTATTTAAAGGCCTCAAAAGGCTCAAATATTAGTTGTTGATGTATGTACTAAGAATTTCAAATCAAATACCATGTTATATTCTGCAAATTTCACTGTTTTCAGAACTTCTTTAGATATGTACGGCCCGTACAGTCTCTATCATGCTTTGAATTTCATTGTAAGTTGTAGAAGAAAGTTTCAACTTTCTTTTGAATCAGGTTTGAGGGGTTTACATTAATTTTTGAGGGGGGGCTTTGTTATTTACTATTTATGCCTGATAAAACCCAATCTAGGGCCTGTATTGAAGTTAAAATGTTAAATTAGTCATCCCACCTACTATATAGACCTGTGCCTCAGTGGGATGACACATATAATGGTAGGTTAGATGTCTAAAAGGGTTGGTAGGTTGTGGATTCAAGATATTTGATTTGCAGTGATGCCCTAGGGCTAGGGAATGTGTTTTCCCTTGTGAAAATGAGTTACCAGAGAAGGGTTTTGATGAATTGTTGAGGGAATTGATGTTGTGAAGGTATAGAGAGTTTGTACAGACCTGGTTGAATCTATTTGAGGCATTGGTTGTGTCAAATAAGGTTAAGAAGATAGATTTTTAGAAAACCCTAATGTTTTTGCAAGAAAAGAGAGGGTTTGTTGGATCAACACCCTAGAAGACCTAAACCTAAGAATAGATGTTGGAATTTGGAGTTTTAACAAAAAAATTATGACTGTCTAATGAGTTTGGGTGTTAATTTGGTGGTTAGAGGATACTTCCTTTGGAAAATAGCGCTAATTGAATAGCCTAATTCAGAGGTGGTTTAATGAATCTCAATATTGTTATGAAGAAATCTCTTGAAACCTTCTGGAATTTTGGTTTGGGGTCTATGGTGAGTCTTTGTTGATGTTTTTTTTCTTTTGTATGGCCTATTCCAAAAGATAGCATCAAAATTTGTGTTTTGAGGGCTAGAAGCCTCTAGTGGTGCATTAAGGGACAGTTGGGTTTTTTATGTTCAAGGGCAGGTTTCCCCGATTGAGTTGGATCATTTTGAGTTGGATAGTGAGTATCAACCACCTTGCTTACATAACCTTCATTGTGACATCTTAGAGTTTTTGGTTGAGGCATATGCACATGTGCCAAAGGAGAAGCGAACAAAGTTGGAGAACAAGGTTGTGAAATGTGTCTTTATTGGATACAGTTATGGTGTGAAAGGATAAAATCTTTGGGAACCTTTTGCACAAAAGGTAATATATAGTAGAAGTGTTATTTTTAGAAAAACTAAGCCTTATTTTGCTACATTGCAGCCAAAAAAAAGTAAATAGAAGATGTGATTCAAATTCCTTCAACACCTAAGAAATTTGAATTAAGGCCCATGGATAGACAAGAAGTTGAGGAGAGCTCATCTAGCTCTGAAACTTCAAAAGAGGAGGAAGAACCTCCAACTCAACTTGTTCATAAGTCTACAGGGCATAAACAACCACCTGAAAGGTATTCACCTGATGATTTGAGATGTATTTTTGCTTTGAATACTAAAATAGATGAACCCAGATTGGTAGAAGAGGCATTAGGTATGAATGATGTAGAATCCTAAAAGATTGCAATGGATGAAGAAATGGAAGCTTTTAAAAAGAATGATACATGGGATGTTGTACCATTTCCTAAGGGAAGAAAACTTGTTGGTTGCAAATGGTTTTTCAAGGAAAATATTGGTTCAGATGGAGGTATTAAGAAGTACAAAAGAAGGTTGGTTGTGAAAGGTTACTCTCAAGTTGAGGGTGTTGATTATGGTGAGATGTTTTCTCCTGTTGCAAAAATGACATCTATTATATTTTTTCGTTCTATTGTTGTTGCTTATGATTTATAGGTTGAGAAAATGGATGTGAAAACTTCTTTCCCTTATGGTGACTTGGAGGAGGATATTTATATGACACAGCTAAAGCACTACAAGGTGAAAGGTAAAGGTAAATTGGTTTTCAAATTGAAGAAATATTTGTATTGCCTAAAGCAGAGTCCTAGCACATGGCACCAAAAATTTGATACATATGTGTTGACTTTGGGATTTTAGTGTTCTAAATCAGATCATTGTGTTTCATTATAAAACTAATGGTGATCATTTCTTGTTTATTGCATTATATGTTGATGATGTGTTATTTATTGGTAAAGGGAAAGGTATGATTTCAAAATTGAAATCACAACTTGCAGCTAAATTTGAAATGAAAGACCTTGGTGTAGCTAGACACATTCTTGGGATGAAAATTAAAAGAGATGGAGTGAATAGAATGTTATGGCTTGGATAAAGTATGTCAATTCAATTTTACAAAGGTTTGATATGCATGATTGTGGACCATTATGTGTTCCTTTTTCAACTAGAACAAAGTTATCTATTTTAGATTGTCTAACATCCCCATCAAATATGGAAGACATGAGAAAAGTGCCTTACCAGAGTGTAGTTGGAAGTTTGATGTATGTTATGGTTTGTACAAGACCAGATATTTCCCAAGCAGTGGGAGTTATTTCCAGATATATGTCTAATCTTGGTAGATTTCATTGGGATGTAGTTAAAAGAGTCTTTAGATATTTCTATGGTACCTCAAAGTATTCCTTGTTTTATCATACTAATTTGAATGAAGATGATATTCATGGTTATGTGGATTTGGACTCAGTAGGTGATGTTGATAGAAAATGATCTACAAGTGCTTATGTGTTTGCTTTATTTGGTGGTGTAATTAGTTGGATGAGTAAGCAACAGGTTGTGACTGCTTTGTCCACTATTGAAGTTGAGTATATGGCAGTTACTTATGCTTGTAAAGAATACATTTGGCTTAGGAGGATGTGTCTAGATATTGGAATAAAACAAGGTGTAGTGACTTTTTATTGTGATAGCTAGAGTGTGATATGTCTAGCTAAGAACCTGATATTTCATGCCAAGACCAAGCAAACTAATGTACAATATCATTTTTTTGGAGATATGGTCGAAGATGGCAAGGTGAAGCTAGTTAAGGTAGAGACTTTGATAAATGTTTTTGATTCTTTAACTAATTATGTGAGCATAGAGAGGTTAAAATGGTGTTTAGAGACTATGGGCCTTTCAACCTCTAGTAAATAAGAGATGATGTTTATACAACCTCTCATTTCTCTTGCAAGGTGTTTGACAAGTGGGAGATTTGTTGGGAAAATGTGTCTCATCCTTGCAATTACATAAGGTACTATTGATGCATAAGCATGGAAGTGGGTACTCAATGAGGTTTGGGGATGTGCCTGATAAGAGTTTCTTAGCGCTCTAAAAGCTAAATTTTTATATGTTTTATTAGTAAATACACCATTCATCATTAGGGTCTCGGGGATTCATAACCGATATTTTGTTGGTTTGATTTTCCTTGAAGGAAACCCGACTTGTGGTGTTGTATGTAGCTATGTATTTTGATGTATTTTGAGAGTTTATAGCGGCCATTTCTCCAAAATCTTTTGGTTATATACTTTGTGAGAAGCTTAAGCAGTGTAAGTATATTAACTTAAGTGATTTCAATATATTATGACTTTTGAGTGTGGGGGCCTTTTCTCCCAAAGGATTTTCCCACATAAATCATTGTGTTGTGGTATACATGATATTTATGTTTTTTTTTTTTAAGTTTCTATAACTATTGCAAAGATCTATAAATTTTTACATTATCCTCCTCTCAAGATTAGTGTACGAATTTGTTCTACTACCTTAGCTTCCTTACACACATGAAAGATTATACATTACTTTTGCTTCCCCTAGATGATTTGGTATGACCCATACAACACCTTAAACCACTTCTTAGACTCCACACAACCTTGAACTTGTTTTGCATACCTTCAACATACCCTAGTCGGCCAGGAAAAAGTCTAACCTAGCAACACCTTCATTCTGAACCATAGAATATTTTGTAGAAACTAGATAACATATTGTGGAGAAATAGAAAATATCACATGATCTTATGAACACTCTCATATAACCATTTCACAACTTTAGGTAGCAACAAGTTGTCACAAGCCAATAGACATTGAAACCAATCACCGGACAACATAGTCCTGAACTCTGTTACTTACAACTTTCACTACGGAAGGAAAAATGATATGAAAATTTGGATATAACACCTTCACAACACACTAAACTTAACTTCTAAACTATATAAAAATATCTACGAATGTGGAGTAATGCAGAGCCAAAATTTGCACTACTGAAAACACCAACACGGTATCAACAAAGTCTTCAAACTATCACTCACAAACACAACTTTCTAGAACACATGTGACCTAAAACTTGGACCACACATGCCTTGAAAAACTAGAAATTCTTCTTCCAAATAGTAGGAGAAAATAATCACCAGTGGAGAAATGTGGAGCATTTCTCAGAGACTCTAGCAACTAATTAGCCAAACTGAAACATTCTTTTGACATCAACAACTCTCTTACATCAATGACAACCAAATTGCAATAATTTTATACATACTTTTGACATCAATGACAACCAAGCTTATCAAGCTACAAAAAGTTTAGGGTTTCCATGATTTTTTATCTTCACTTCTTATCTCTCTCATGTTGACATGTTTCATCATTTTGTATATTTAGCTAGAAAGCTCCATGTTAACAATCTCGTTTCTTGGAGAGGAGACTATGTTCTTTAGGATAGGTAATACATAGGTGAAAATATAGCCAAAGGAATGTATAATGCAAGGGATAATATTAAATTTGGGTTTCCAATGCCATTTATACCCACTCTTTTGTCCTAGGTGGGCAACAATTACCTACCCAGACATAAAAAGGGAGGATTTCTTCTTTGTATACAAAGGATAGTGATTGGAAGATTGTAGGAGATAATTAAGGATTTCACGACCACCCACATGCCTGTGTGTATAACTATTTTTGAGTTACTTCCAAATTACAAAGAGGTGCTTGAAGCCATGTCAAATTTGCTAGATGTCATTATACAATAATTTTTTGTTCCCAAGCTTTCCCAATCCATTTACTAGGGCTTGTGGTTTCTAGGCCTTGTGCAAAGTAGTTCTTGTAACTTTAGTCAAAATGGTTTTGGTTTTTGGGTTTTTTCTTTACCATTGGATTCTATTATAGTGTCTAGAATGTTAGTATAAATTATGATTGTTCACACAAATTTCAATAGAAGAGAAGGCATAAAGGTTCATGTTCTTTCATTTGATCTTTAAATGTTTGATTTTTTTTATTAATATTTTTAAGTAATTTTTTCCTAGTGAAGAAGCTATAAGCATGGATTAAATTGCACCTCACATCTATATGAGACAGATTCATGATCGAGGATTGCAAGAACACATGTCTATGGTATGGAAAAGTTATCAATATGGTTTATTTTTTGTGAATGGTATTTAGATTCTTTAGGGTTTCCATTATTTTTTATCTTGACCTCTTATCTCTATCATGCTTACATGTTTCATCATTTTGTATATCTAGCTAGTAATTCCATTTTGGCAATCCCATCACTTGGATAGGGTAATCTATTATTTAAGATGGGTAAGATAGGGGTGAGCTAAAGGAATATACAATGCAAGGGATCACATTAATTTTTGGTTACCAATGTCATTTATAGCCACTCTCTCTATCTTGGGTGGGGAAAAAATTACCTACCCTACACAAAAAGTGAGGATTTCTTCTTTGTATACAAAGTTTGATGATTGGGAGCTCATAGAATATGATGAAGGATTTCATTCCTACCCACCTGGCCATGTGTATAACCATTTTGGGGTTGTTTCTAAATTAGAAAAGGTGCTTGAAGCCATGTCAAATTTTCAAGATGTCATTATATAATAAGTTGGTGTACCCAAGTTTTCCCAAATCATTTTCTAGGGGCTTGTGTTTTCTAGGCTTTTGCAAGTTAGTTCTTGTAATTTAAATGAAAATGGTTTTAGTTTTAGAGATTCTTTTCTTTACCATTGGATTGTATAATAGTGTGTAGAATTTTAGTAGAAATTATGACTATTCACACAAATTTCAATATAAGAGAAGGCATAGAGATTCATGTTCTTTCATTCGATCTTTAAATTTTAGATTTTATTTATTAATATTTTTAAGTAAAGTTTTCCTAGTGAAGGATCTATCAACACGGATTAAATTTACCTCGTATCTATATGAGATAGAGTCATGACTAAGGATTGCAAGAACATGTGTCTATAGTATGGAAAAGTTATCAATATGGTTTATTTTTTGTGAATGATAGTTAGATTCTTTAGGGTTTCCACGTGTTTTTATCTTGACCTCTTATCTCTATCATGCTTACATGTTTCATCATTTTATATATCTAACTAGTAAAATCCATTTTAGCAATCCCATCACTTAGATAGGGGATGTTATTCTTGTGGATGGGTAAGATGTGGGTGAGCCAAAGGAATATAAAATGCAAGGGATAACAATAAGTTTTGGTTACCAATATTCTTTATAGCCATTCTTTTATCTTGGGTGGGGCAACAATTACATACCCTACACAAAAGGAGATGATTTATTCTTTGTGTACAATGTTTAATTATTTGGAGTTCATATGAGATGATGAAGGATTTTATGCCTACCAACTTGCCCATGTGTATAACCATTTTGGGGTTGATGCCAAATTAGAAAAATGTGCTTGAATCTATGTCAAATTTGAAAGATTTCGTTATACAATAAGTTGGTGTACCCAAGTTTTCCCAATTCATTCACTAGGGGCTTGTGTTTTTGGGCTTTGTACAAAGTAGGTCTTGTATTTTTACTTAAAATTGGTTTTGTTTAGAGCATCAAATCCAAATTTGAGCTTCTAGATACCTATAGAATTCAAAAAATAATAGATGTAAATGTAAAATAATAAATTTAATCATATACAATTTCAATGTTGAATGAAGAGAATTTGGCAAGGGTTTTGAGTTATTCATTTGGTCCTAAAATGGTGGAAAATATATGTATAGGTGGTTTCACCAAATGGATTGATGAACCACTTATGGGACTTATTTTCCCTTATTTCAATAGGAAATGATATCCACGCAATGAATTGATTAACAACCCTTAGGTGAATCAAGTCAAAGTGGGAATCTTCAAGGTTTCCTTTTTGTGTTGTGGAAGGGGGTCAGGTTCACTAGTAACTTTCAAGAGAAAGACAAAAAATAGAAAATAAACCCAATTATGCCAAATTAAACTTGAAACAACAATATCAAACTCAAAATAAGCAAAACCAAAAAAATAAATTATAGATTTGAGAAGGGAAAAATTGTGTTTACCAGTTAGCAAAAGTGAGTTTCTGAAGGTTGACTGGGACTCATTCACACATGGGTAAATGGGTCTAGTGTCAAGGTTTTTTTGCAACTTTCAGGAGCCTCTGGCTTCTAATTTTTCCAGGTGGCAGTGTCATAATGTCGGAAATAACTTTTGTAGGTGAGTTTCTATGAGATGACAACAATTTTGACAACTTTGTCAACTTCTTCAAATTTTCTCCTCAAGAGATCTTCAAGATTTCTTCCACCTCAATTTGCAAACACAACATAGGAGGGGAAAATTTTTTGTTTTCGGTGAATGGGGGTTTTCCTTGGTCAAACCTTGTTTTAATAATCAAACCTTGAAATGAATAAAAGCATGAAAGAGGGAATTATGAATGAACAAAGAAATGTTACCACTCAACAAAACCTTGGATAAGTCCTTGAATGGAGGTCTACAACTTGCATGAAATGGCTTCAATGGATGTGGATATTGAACTTTGAATCTTGCTTGAAATAATGCTTTGAATGCTTGACTTGATCATGAAACCTACATCACAATGTTAGATCCAAAAGCATGCATGATGCGAGAAGACTGACATATTGATTTTCGACCCTTGTCGCCAGCAAACTTCCATAAATTTTCTCAACTTTGATCAAATTTATCTCTTCGTGCTCATATAAACTCAGAAATTAGCAGCTGCAACTGGTATTATAGGGTCTCAAAATTTATATCACGTTGCACCAATATGATTAAATATATAAATTAGTTCATGCTGAGGACCTAGTATGTATTAATAATGAAAAGCAGGTTTTAGTATTAATTTAACACGCTATTTTGTGAAACAATCATAGGTTGGAAATGAACTGCATGGCCACTATGTCACCGGGGCCCACTATTTGCAGTGGTTCTGGAAGGGCATGAAGTGTAAAGGACACACTTACAACACTAAACTGCGCACTGTCACTTGTTCAGGAGAGGGCTCAAACAGAAATGAGATGCCTTTCATACCATTTAATTTCATCATAGTAGAGAATAACTTCAAAGAGCACCAAACATATGGCGGATGACAAGATACTCAACCCAAAGCATTCTAAAGTAGCAAAAAAAGGCATCAGTTTCAATCATCTAACCATGTGGAACACACCTCAGTTGTTTGTCCAAAAATTTAGTGCGAATGAATGTCCATTATGCAAATAATATGCACCACATACAGTGAAACTCCAATTGTCCACTAGGTGAGCCCATGCTGGAAAATGAGATAACTTATCTGCTCCCATACCACTGTCATACCCATAAACTTAATATGAACCACAAAAAATCCATGAACTTTTGAGCTCCATATGTTTTAGTGTCAGTCATTCCATAACACTGCATGAATCCACGCAGCAAAAGGCTGAAAATAGCAGTAAAAAGCAAGGTTTGAGCTTCACAAGGTTAGAAGCGAAATATCATAACAAAACAGATGTCTGCGGGATTTTAGTTCCAAGGCCCTGAAACATCATGCCTAATGTCTCCAAGACAGGACTGGTCTAGGATAAAATATTTGCAACTTATGGAATGCAACGCGTAGCATCACCACTAAGAGGAAAGTTGTATGCCAAGAAAGGTCACACTCGTGGAGGACATCAAACCCAATGACACCACCAAGAAAAATACAGACCTGCAAGTAAGAAGATCATCAAATGAAATATAATAGTCGTCAAATCAAAACAATGTCTCCACTTTAAAGAAATTACAAAACCATGAGAGAAATTACTAGAAAGAAGAAAATAACACTAAACAATAAAGAGGGCATGAGAGATTATTTGGAAAGCCCTATGCCAAGTCATATGTTTCCAAATGAAGCTACATCATGAAAAGGGGGTTGCCCCCAAAATGAAATCCCATAATCACATAAGGGATCCACGGATTTGAGGTCAACATATGTCTTTGCTACAATGATATTTATATAAAGTTAAAACACCATCTCAAACAACTATGGAACCATGAACAGAATGAAACAAAGAAAGGGCCTTCAAGTCAACATGAAGAGATGTAATGTTCTGGCGCCTTGCATCATCCCCAAAAGGAAAACACAAGACAAAAAAAAAGATAAAGTTTATAACATATAGAAGAATGTAAATACAAATAGAGGAATGAACATGAAGGTACATCAAACTGACAATACAAGGGATCACATTATGCACATGAAATCACACAATAAAAATAAAGATAAGACTAGTAAGGCACATGGAAGTCAACCTATAGCAGGTCATCCACATCCCAATCTTGTTTGGTATATGCAGAAGGTGGACAACTAGCCAAAGGGACAACATCAATTTTCAAACTAGGACAAGGCTATCTAACTCCTTGCCCCCACTAAGTGCAAGACCAGGATGAGCCAAGATAAGTGGTGATAATGAGATCCTTGCAATATAGAGAATGATTTGTAAAACATGTAATAGTGATTCTGCTATGATCCTACAACTATTAAATGGCAAGGAGCAAAGTTCATGCATTTGTTATGGAATTACTTTTTCATAAGAAGCATCATCATTAGGATAAAAATCATGCAATATTATCTTTAATGCATGATACTCATCATTAAGATGCCCAAGAGTTCTATGATATGCACAATAATTCATGTTCTTAGGTTTGTTGCTTCTACTTTTAGGTGGAAATGTAATCCATCCTAGATGAAGAAGTTATTCCATTTTTTGCTCAATTTTTGTTTTAGTATGCAAAAATGGTAAATCTTTGACGTTATAAGGCTTGAATTTCTTATTTGGTTGAACAACTTTTTGGGGTATATTTTTATGAGGACCTAAAATGATACTAAGGACACATGTTTCCTTAGATGATGTGGAGAGAGGAGAATATTGATATCCTAGACCTTTAATATCTTCAATTGGGATTTGTTCTAACAACTTATAAATCTCATGCTCATTTGTTGTGTCACATCCTTGTTTAGCTAAGATCTTAAAGCCTTGGCCATAAGTCTCTTCTAGGTTGATGGGAGTATTGGTCACTTTATTAACATAAGATGGATAGGTATGCACTTGGTTAGAGGAAATAGGTTCACTCATGATTGGAGGTTTAAGCTTGGTTTGTGATTCAATCTCAGGATATAAAAGACCAAACATCTCAAGTTGTGGGATAGTAAGAGGTGTTGGTTGTTGCATGGAAGGGTAAAATGATGCATTGTTCTCAAGGTTGTCAAGGAAAGAGTTTATGAATTCATGCATGTTGTCATCATCTTCTCCTATGATGTCAACTTCACAAGGACACTCGTTAGGATTTGATTGAGCATGATTAGATTCTATTGCATTAGGATCATTTCTAAAAACACAACTTGAAACGTCAACCAAAGAGATTAAGGATTTCCATATATTTCCCATACACATGTCCATTATGCAAGAATGAATTGAAATGCAAACAAATTATTATATTTTCAAATTTATAACAAGATAATTTTCTGATTATGCTATGTAAAAACCTAAAAATAATGTCTTTTAGATGCAATTTTGAATTCACACAATGTATTGAATTTATCAAATGAAGCTTAATATGAGCAATTTGAGATAATAAAAAAATTGTAAACTGAAAATAATATAACAAAATATAGAAACAAATATTTTAATGCCCAGAAATCCAGAAAAAATCCCTAATTAGGGACTCATTCTCCCATGGGCGAATGGGTCCAAATTCAGGGTTTTGAAAAATGAATTTACAAATTTTTTAGTTGATTCTTAAGGTTTTCAGATTTTGGACTAAGAATGGTGATTACAGTTTCAGTTTTCTATAAAATTAAGTCTAAATGCAAATGCAAAATAGTGCAAAATGACAAACTAGGAGACCTAATTTCAAATGCAATTTTGATTCAATTTTGTATTTTAAGTTTCTGATCATGCAATGTTATGTAAATGCTTTGCAAAATGACTTAATTTTTTGTATTTTCAAAATTTTAATGAATGCAAAAATGCAATCCTAAAACCCTAAATGAGATGCAAACTGATGCAAGTTAAGCAACCCTAAATGAGATTCAATTCAATGCAATGTAATGCAAATGAATACAAATCCTAGATCTAGGGCTGAAACGAACTCCAAAATCAAAAAGATGTAATGCTCAAACGTCGAGTGCACCAAAATGAAATGTTGGAAAAATATATATATAGGTGGGTTCACCAAAATGGATTGATGAACTACTTAGGGGACCTATTTTCCCATATTTCATTAGGAAATGAGATCCACACAATGAATTGATTAACAACCCTTGGGTGAATCAAGTCAAAGTGGGAATCTTCGGGGTTTCCTTTTTGTGTCGAGGGCAGGGGTCAAGTTCACCAGGCACTTTTGGGAGAAAGACCAAAAATAGAAAATAAACCCAATTATGGAAAATTAAACTTGAAAGAGCAATATTAAACTCAAAATAAGTAGAACAAAAAATTAAATTGCAGATTTGAGAAAGGCAGAATTGTGTTTACCGGTCACCAAAAGTGAGTTTTTGAAGGTTGAATGGGACTCATTCACCCATGGGTGAATGGGTCTGGTGTCAAGGTTTTTCTATAACTTTCAGGAGCCTCTAACACAAATATAAAGCTTCCAATTTGTCTAGGTGGAATTGTCGGAATGTTGAAAATAACTTTTGTAGGTGAGTTTCCGTGAGATGACAACAATTTTGACAACTTTAGTGAAATAACCTTGTATTTATAGGTATGTATCCTTAATTTCTTGAAATTCAAATATCATAAGTCGACATTGAATTATGGATTTGAATATGTTAAAATACCACCAAAAACATAATTTAAATTTAGGTCCTAAGGTTTAGGGAGGACCCATTCGCCCATGGGCGAATGGGTCCCTGGTCCATAAACCTAGGATACACATTGTTCAATGTAAAGTGTTATATTTAGGAATTAATTAATGTCAGGTTTACCCTTCGGAAAATGTAATTTAATAGGGTTGGAAATGAATTAAAGGACCAATTAAGGCATAATTAAACCCAATTAATTAAGGGAGACCTAAAGAAGTGTGAAAGTGTAAATGGATACACTTTACAACACTAAATTAAGGCACAATTAAGTCCATTTTAAAGTTAGAAGGGCCCTAACAAGTGAGAAAATGTAAAAGGATACATTTTTGTACACTATAGGTCCATTTCATTCTTATCATTAATATATTCATCATCAAAAAAAATATCACTTCTTCAAGTCAAAAAATGATAGATAATAGTAGCAATGATTTTTCTAAGAAATTATTTTCTATTTTAAATTTTAGATCACTTATCATTAGGATTCTATAATCTTTGTGAAAAAAAATTGAACTTAAATATTCAAATTGTTAGACCAGTCCATTAAGATAACTTAATCACAACTTATTTGTAGTTCCTTGGTGTTAGGGAAAAAATCACCATTTTTAAATGTATTACTTTTTACAACTGCCTTAGGAGTCTTATAATGACTAATATTGTTTCTAGTTTGTATGTGACTCAATGATACTTGTGCAATGAATTACGTGTATATGTATTAGGTAAATGGATTAGGTAGATAGATATTTGATGCAAAAAATGATAAAAATCTAATTATTTATATATATTTCTAATCTGATGCAATGCATGCCAATTACCTGAATGTAGTTTTTTTCTTTTTTTTTCTTTTTTAAGAATTAAGTTATTATTGTCTAAGTTCAAACTTTGCTAAAATTGTAGGACACTTATTCTCATATGTGCAAGGGTAAAAAGCTTCAACCACTCACCCTAGTTATCAAATATCTAATAGCTTGTAAAATTAATACAACTCATATTTGATTCATGAACAAGAGATCTTTTATCAATTGAATATGTAGGTACAAGTACTAAGCTATCAAAGAGTGTCGAAAGAAAAGGTGCTAATCCAATCATTACTCTAGTGCCAAGACTATGTAATCAATAGGTCTTAACAAAAAAGGAAACCTTAATATGAAATCCTTCAACATTTAGAATAATAAACATAAATTTTCTATCTCGTTTTAAACTTTATCATTAAACCAATGGATTTGGGGGTTTAGTTATTGTGACTAGAATATTCAACTCATTTACACTCTTCTCATGGGATATTCTTGAATATTTTTGTAGACCAAACTAATTATAATTACCAACAATTCTTAGTGTAAGAGTTTGTTGATTTTTTGGTGGTGTACAGAAATTTATTAGGTAATTTAATACTCTATTATTGAAAGAAATATTTTATCCTTTCCAATTTCTATGTCAGCATATGATACCATGTTAATATTCTTATTTTTTTAAAAGATATATGATGATATAAAATTTTATCCACATAAACCAATCGTAGTGAACTTATACCATCGTTCAAAAATTAAGGTTAGATTCTTGTCACTCTGGATAAATTGTTACTTTGTTTTTTCATCAAGCAACAATTGTTGGAATAGTAGAAATTAGATATAATGGGTGTGCGTGATTTTTCTTCATTTTGGTGATATTAAAATCCTTTATGGATTTTGATATGGATTAGAATTTAATTTATAGTTTGTAAATTTTCTCCATGATCATTAGATCTATCTTATATTACATATGTCTATACAAAGTCTTTGGGTGTGACTTTGAAGCTATAATTTTATTCTATAAATGAAGAATACATGTATTGTTTGATACTTGGTGGGGTGGATCATATTTACCATTTCAATGAAAAATTGAATCTTAATTTTCCTTAGGGCATGTTTACTAGGTAAAAATAACAAATTAATATCAAACATGATACATTATGATAAATATACTACAAATTAGTTTTTATTGAAGTTGTTTTGAGAATTGTTATAGAAATTTGGAATTTATTTTTGATCTCAAGGAAACCTACATATCTCCAGAATATAAACACCACAAGATCGTAAAAAACACTATTCTTTGTACTTATATATATATATATATGAGTTAATTTTGGTCATATAATCATAATTAGTTATAAATTAGTTTAGATTGTCTAATAAATTTGATATATATAATGTATTATTTTGGCATCATATTTATGTTGATTATAATGCTCTCCCTATAAGAGGTAAAGCTATATAGACATGTGTTTTTACCACAAAACCATCACACATATGCAATAACTTCTAGGAATGTGTTTTTAATAACTAGGTAGAAAATGGATCCACATTATTTATGGTTGAAATATAGGGAAATATGAACACTAAATAGGAATTTAAGAATCCATAATACGTGTCTTTCCGTAGGGGAATTTCATTAGGAAAGAGACCACAAGATGTGAAGATTGACTTTCAACCCTAAGGTGAGCCAATCAGACCTAAATCTCAATTCCTTAGGATAGTAGGAAGATCTAAAATTAAATTGAAGTGATTTGATGCACTTAAACTAATGAAACAATATGACCTAGAGGATAAAATGAAAATTCTTGAAGATATAGAAATCAAAATGATATTTTACAAGTAGAACTAAGAAAGGTTTGGACATATGTACCTGGTACCAAAAATTGGTTTTGAGCTCTACTAAAGGATAAATTCAACCTCAGGAGAATGGGTCCTGGTTAGGGTGTCCAGAATTAGTTTTGACAGTCCTCTAATGCTAGATCTTGGCTTTAGTTTGACATAGGTCCCACTATTGAAAAGTTAGAAATTAAATCTGCAATTAAGTTTTTGTGGCTTGACAACAATGATGAAAAATTGTGCAATAATGCAAAATTACTCCTTTGAGATCTCTTCAATCCTTCTTCAACCTATAATATGTGCATATAAAAAGAGAAGAAAATTTGTTTGTTTTGAATAGGGATTTACCTTGGTCAAACCCCAAGTTTGGTGATTTAACCTTGATAGAAAGATAATGGCAATTGATAAATGAAAGGAAATGATGAATGAACACTCACTTGCTACAACTCACCAAACCTTCAATGGCTTCCCTTAGAGGACTGAAGTCAAACACATCACTCCAAGGAACTTGATCTTGCTTTGCTTGATTAAATGCTTGAAAATTCTTGAATTCTTTACGGATCAACAATGCATGTTAGCCTTCACAAGATGACATGAACACACATAAGCTTGAACATGATAATAGGATCTTGAATGTTGCTACAAATGACTAATAAACTAGCTCTTGAATGCTCTTGATAATAATATTTTCTCATATGAAGTTCACCTCTTGCTTGTTAGATCATGTTGCTTAGATTGCTTAGATTTCAAATCGTAAAATAACTATGCATTTATACATGTTTATCCAATTTCCTAAAAACTAGATTCCAAAAGCTGACAATTGCATATTGAATTTGAATCATTAAAAGATCGTCAAAAACATATTAAAAATTGGGTCCTATGACTTAAAGGGGGCCCTTTCACCCTTGGATGAATGGTTCTTGGCCTATAAGTCCAAGACACACATGCTCCAGTGTGATTAAAATATTAATTGCATTAATTAAATTTTGGTTCTCCTTTCAGAAAATGGGAAAAATAAGGCTTTGGAATGCATAATTTGGAAAATTAGAAGATTAATTAAGTCCAATTAATTAAGGGACCTAAACATAGTGTGAAATTTTAAAGGTATACAATTTCCTACACTACATTAGCCCCCACTTTAGTGAGAGTATGAACTCACACTCAGACTCACTCTAAAGTAGATAAATGTGCATCAAGAGGGTTCCAAATGTATAAATATTGGAGAGATGGGATGATAAATATCAAGGAGGTGGCCAAGCCCCTAGGATCTAAGATCCTATGGCAAACCAACATAAAGAAAAAGGGACACACAAGATTTGTAGGATATGTGCAATAAGACAAGATACACAAGCATACAATGTTAAAGCTAATGAAAAAATGAAAAGGAAAGGATGGACTCTAGCACGGTTGCATTATTTTCTATAAAAAATGTTCACAAGTGAAAACCCACTGTCCACTATGCGAACAAAATACTCACAGGCTAGTGAAATTCCATTGTCCACTAGGTGAGAAAAAAGGTAAATATAAAAATACTCATGGACTAGTGAAAATTTGTGTCCACTAGGTGAGAAATAAGGATAAAAATGATCAAAATGATGTGTCAACGCTACACTAAGTTCAACCTCTATGAACAAAGTGAAGCAAGATATATCAAAATATTAGTGCCAAAATGAAATAATACCAATGTACCTAGCCCTCACTTTAAACAAATTACTAAACACCACGTTGTGAGCAATTACTATAAAATACAAAATAATATTTATGCCAATTGATAAAAGGGAAATGGAACCTTATTTGGAAATCCCTATGTCAATAATATGTTTCCAAATAAAGCTACGTCATAAAAAGGAGGTTACCCCCACATGCAATCCAAAAAGGAATTGCATAAGCGATCCACGAATTTGGTGTCAGTGTATGTCTTTGATATAGTGATATAATAGAGCTTCATCACTCCCCAAATACCACATGGAGCAATGAACACAAAAGAGGAATGACACATAGAGAGCAAAAAAAAATAAAAGCTTTTGGGTCAACATGGAAGATACCTAAATGTCTCAATGTCTTGCATCGTCCCCAAAATGAAAACACAAGACAAAAGGAAAAGACAATGTTTACGACATATAGAAGAATGGAGATGCAAATAGAAGAATGTCACGATGGGTTCACTTCCTTTATATCCTTGCACAAATGAAGTAACAAGCGTCATCCAAAGAAATCTCACAAACATAAAGACACCCCAATTAGCATGATACGAGGGATCACATTACATACATGCAATCACAAAGAACATGGAAAGAAAAGAAAATAAGTATGACATATGAGAGCCAACCTAAAGCAAGTTGTTTGCATCCCAATCTTGTTCTTCATATGAGTAATCTCTATCTATGATTTCTTGGTAAAATTAATAATAAAAAATTTATTGATAAGATGTGGACATGGGGTCCACTCCCATAAATAAAACCAAAAAATACCAAAAATTGCAGCCCTTTGAATAGGGGTTCTTGAGTAACATGGGGTCCTCTCCCATAGATAAAATCAAAATAAAAAAAATCGTAGCCCTTTAAACAAGAGTGTCTGAGTACATTTCAGAATTTTCTTTCTCGTAGATGATCTCAACATCATTTGATGATTGGGTTTTGAAGAGGGGGCCTTCTTTCTCTTAACCTCTATCCATTCTTAGTATATTTGAGTTTGGGGCTAATATGATTTATTCAATGATTCCCTTTATTTTATCCCTTTTCTCCCTATTACCCATGTTCAATGATGAAACCACAGACACAGGAGAAGCCACAAATTTTTCCTTTGTGTTCTTGATGTCCACTTTTTCCTATGACAATGTTGAATCCTCTAAAAATTTTATGTTGGTAGGAGCCTCATGTGTATCTCCAACAACAGTATCATGAGATTTAAATGGAGAGGAAATATTTGATTTTGGGCTATCCAATGGGATATTATTGGTGGAGTTGGAATCTTTCTATGCATTTGATGGAATAACATAATGGTGGGACTCAACCCCAATCCACCAAGTGGGTGTACCACTCACAACCCAATTTCTCTAATCATGAGCTTCCATTTTTTGACATTGAGAAAAGGAGTGATTAGAAGTGAAGCATTTCCTACATTTGAAATATTTTTTTCATAATCAACTAGTTGCCTCCAGTATCTACTATGTACTTTCAAAGAGATCTTGGCAGGGAGGCCTTTGGTTAGATCCATTTTCACACATAACCATGTGTAGGTGGAACTTTCATTATTTTTTGTTTCTTTTAAAGCACAATAGTACTTTCCTAAGCCATTTCCAATGGCCCATAGGCTCTCAAACTCCCAAAATTGTAGAGAGAGATAAGGTAATCACACCTATAGATATGCAAAAGAAAAGGTTTATGTTTGAGGGTCAAAGGAAGGAAACCAAGGTTTCATGAATAAGAAGTCTCCTTGAAAAATCCATGGACCATTCTTTACCACCTCCTCTTTATCTTGAACCAAACCAAATTCAAGGATAAAAAACCCTCTAGCACAAGGATAGACACATATTTCTTCCTCCATCCCATTTTTCTAATTCATTGTGATCCATTCATGGAGATCACTAAGCTTTGGCCAAGTTTTCATGAACCTACAAATGATGGAGTGGTTCTCTAAAAATTCCTCCATATCATGGATAGATCCTCCAATATTTATCACTGAAATATGCAATGTGCACTAAAAGGGAATTTAACTATTCACCATGCCCTTTGTTTGCACAATAGATGGAAGACATGTTTGTAACTAGGGTGAATTTTTTCGACATCCCTAATCGTTTCTGTCATAGGCACTAAAATATTGTGAGCTAGACCCGGGATGTTGATGTTGCTCACCATGTTGTGGTCTAGGGTTCACAATCAACATTTTGGTGCAGAGCGGAAGTTTTTTTGTAAAAGTAATAATTTAATATGATTAAATGATTCAATTAAAAATTGACTTGCTACTACTCAAAAAAATTAATTTCATATAAAAAGCACAAATAAAATTTATAAAAATAAATATACATTATAAATTTGAATTCATGATATTGGTTTACATCGCACTAATATTTTTTTATAACTAATGTCAAAAATAAAAATAAAATAAAAATCTCTAGCTATTGTTGCATTTTTCTATACCTTTACCAATATTAAAAAATTAATTCAATTTAAAATAAAACTATAATTATAATTAATCTCAAATTATTATTTATATTATATTTATTTTTCACAAATATATAACATTTAATTAAGTCAATTACATGTTTTTTCCTTTGAACAAATTTCTCCCAAATTCTACTTCATTATAAATTTAAATAACTAAGCATTATTTAAAATCTAAGATTTACATACTCCAATACATAAATAACAATAAATATAATAAAACAACTAGTATTGTGAAATAAATTTAATTAACTTTAGTGTCAAAAAATGTCATTGAGGACATTTTCACACTTGTTTGGGCCCTCCTTGTTGAATTAGGCTTAATGTTGCCTTGATTTAGTGTTGTAATGTGGTTGACACATTCACATTAGGTCTTGGGCCCTTGTGAACTAATGAACTTAATGAGACCTTGCTAAAGTGTTGTGAAGTGTTGTAAACCACTTTCACACTTTTCTAAGGTCTTATTAATTAATCACACCTAATAAGCCTCTCTTTAACATTAACCTTGCCTTATTTGAAGTGTTGTAACACACTTTCACACTTTTCTATGCTTGTCATTAATAATTGGGCTTTCTTATGCTTTAATTGGCCCCATTTTGCATCCACAAGCCTCATTTAATGCATCTTTTAGAGGATAATCCTGGCACCAATCAATACCCAATCATAATTCAGGTGTTTTTGGCTTGTGTGGCCCAAATTTAGTGATCTGGGACTCATTCACCACTTTGGGCGAATGGGCCCCACCTAGATCTTTTGGCCCTAAATCAGATTTCACACATTTCTAAGCATTTTTTTATTTTTGGTCCCATACTTATGTCTAATGGGACTCATTCGCCACATTGGGAAAATGAGTCTTGTGTGGCCCAAAATCAAAATTAATTCAAATTTCTGGCAGGATTTTATTCTCCTAGATCTAATGTCAACTTGTAGTGTTGTAATTTTAGGAATTCTTGCATAATTGAGTATAAATACAAGGTTCTTTCACTCATATTTTCACTTGGAAATCTAACAAGCAATCAAGAGTTCACAAGTGTTTTCAAGAGAATTCAAGAGCATTCAAGGGCAAATTATCAAGCATTTTAGAGCATTCTTCAAGCATCAATCATCATGTTTGTTATTGTGCTAACAATTGTGATGTAGGGTTTATGATCAAGCAAGTGCTTCATTCAAGATCAACATAATTCAAGCAAGAGTCAAGAACCACATCCATTGCAGTCATTTTTTATTTTATTTTTTCAAAGAAAACTTCTAAACTTTCTTTTTTTTTTTCTAAAAAGGTGTAAAAAATTTATTGAAAATCAGAAAATAAGATTAAAAAAAAAGGTCGAGGGCCCAAAGACCCACAAGAAGCACCAAAGCAAAAAACATCAGCCTTCCTCATTGTGACCATCCCCATCTTCGGCAAGAATCCTTTCCAAGTCCTAGCGGAGCTCCTGGGGAGCCTACTCCCACCCATCAATCTTCCAACCAAGAAGATGCTCATCCATTGCAGTCATTTCAATCATATTTACAACACCTTATTTATAGGGTTTGGTGAGTTGCAACATCATATTTTGTTCATTCATCATTCTCCATTCCTATTTGATTTCATTTCAAGGATTGATTTCCAAAACAGGGTTTGACCAAGGAAAACCCCTATCCACTAACCCAACAACATTTTTCCCTCTCCTTATGTGTGATTTGCAGGCCTAGGTTACAGATTTCCTAAGGAGAAAGATTGGAGCAAAGTTTCAAATTATTCAAAGTTGTCATCAAGCCTTAGGGAGCATTGGAGAAGACCTACAAGTTGCAAATTGGAGATTCAGATCCGAAAACCAATCAAGAAGGACATAGCAAACAAAGAAGAATAGGATCAACTTTTGAAGTTATAAAAAAGCCCAACTAGACTGATTCACAACTTTTGGCGAATGATTCCCAGTTCTAGCCAATTTTCAGGATTTTGCAGATTTGGATACCCTTTTGGTAGATTATGTTCCTGCACAGTCTCCTAGAAACTGGATTGATTCATCCAGATTGGTGAATGAGTCCCAGTTAGCAATAAAGTTTGAATTTCCAGTGTTCTAAACCTTCATCCAACCACTCTCCAAATTTCCAGGTGCACACATTCTATTTTGTAGTTTTTTGTGTTGTTTCATTCACTTTTCTAGGTTATTTACTATTAGTTTTCATTAAATTAGGGTTTTGCATTGCATCTTGCATTTCATTATATTTTCCAAGTCTAAAATTAGTGGTGAACCCTTTATTAGATCTTATTCATCCACTAGAATAGCCCTCTTGCAAGATATTTTTCTCCTTTGCAAAGAGATCTCGAAGGTTTGTTCTTGAGTGAAAGTTAGTGAAAAATGTCATTTCTAGGCCCTAAACCCCTAGGGTGAAGAAGGAAAACAATTTTCCACCTTTCATTAACATTTGCATAACACATGGAAAAGATGAAATCAATATCCAACTTAATTGAGTTAAAAATAATTAATAGCATAATCAAATGAATTTAAATATGCTTTCATTTAGGGCCATAAAAGTAGCTTTATAATTATTACTTTTTCTTTTTTCTTTATTTCAACTAAGCATTCCACCATATAATAAAAGATCAAATTAAATCAATTTATAAAAAATTAGTTAAATTCTAAGTTTTCAACTTATGCTTTGTTTTCTATCAAAAATAAATTAGTTTTAATCTTAAATGAATAAATAAAAGCACTCAAGAACCCACATTGAGTTCAATTTGAACTAAAATATATTTTATTTTATTAAGATAAATAGTATTGAATTTTTTTATTTTTTATTTTTTTGCAATAAATAAGTAAATCAATAACCTCATTGAATTACGCATAAATTTAAGGTCTTAAATAAAATAATATATATTATTTTATGTATTTATTTTTCTTTTTATTTTTATTTTGTTTTATTTCTTCTTATTGTGTTTTGTTTTATTGTTCCTTGTTGCAAAAGAGAAAAAATAAGATTATTTAGGAAGACAGAATATCCCTCCAATATAAACTCTTCAATTTTTTTTTAGTATAGGAGTGAATTTGCACCCCTCTTGCAAATTCCCCATTTACACCCTCTACCTTAGAAAAATCAAATCCAACCAAGTAATTCCACGTCCTCGTTTCATACCCTGTCCACTTGGCACTTGTTTTTAGTGTTGGTGGGGGAATTTTTGTCAAGGATGCGCATGCGGTGCACAAATGTTTGTGGCATGTTGTCATCCTATCAGGATTCTTGCCTCTGGAATCTACAAAGGTGTTACATTCTCCATTGGCGATGAAACATAATGCCCCTACACCTTCCTATCAACCTTTGAACGGATCTTTCCCTCCCATTCATCTTCAAATGGCCATGTTTCACAATTAATCCATCTTCTTAGCAATTCTTGATCTTCTACACACTAATTTGATCTTCTAGCTCACATTTTTGCTCCATACTCTTGCTACTTGTTGCACTATTGGCTTCACATTTCCAACAATTGTAACATCCTACACATCTACCACAGAAGCTGCAACTTGGTGCCTTGCGATACTGCTTTCGGTGTTGTTGTGGCTATGTCAACTCTACCATAGTTGTGGACTTGCATTCCTCTCCCATTAGCCTTGAGTTCCTTTGGTCGAGGGTGGTAACACTTTCGTATTACTACTTTGTTGTTGGATTTGAGTAGCATAGTGTCTCTCATAATATTTTGTTTCATTTCCATTCCAGCATCATTTTCTTTATCATATTTCTACATATCTATCTATATGGTTGCTCGTGGAGGTGGAAACACCAAAGCGAGAGTTTGACTATGACAAACCCTTATACAGTGCCAACATTTTTCCTCTCTCAGCTATGTGTAGGTACATGTTCGTGTGGAGCTTGTTGGAAAACTAGACTCTTCATGAGTTGTATTCTCTCCTTTCTCATTCTTGTTATTTAATAGTCATGTCTCTTATTATTTCTATCATTTTGTCACTTTCCACTTTAGTCATCACTTAAAACCTCAACTACTAAGTTGTTTAGTGTGTTTTTGGTCACTCTATCTATGTCCTTGTACTTTCTGTCCGTACGAATGCCAGTGCACCTGTGAGACACCAGCGCGTCACGCTGTCATCCCTAATCTGCTCTACTATCATCTAGAAAAGAGTTATCAGAGGTACGGTTTGGGTTCTAGAATCCTACTCGTTTATCCTCGTCAAAACTCTCGGGTTAGTAGAGTGACAAAAGCATTGAGAGTGCTCTTCATTCTCTATCCTTGATTGTAAAATGCTTTTCCAACCTAAGGTAGATTAGGGTAGCCTTTTGCTCTCGTCTCTTCGTGACCTAGAGCCTTGGTGTGGTTGGTCCCCCTCCTCTACATTTTTGTATTTATATTTTTTTCTTTTTCAATAGGTTTATTTTCTCTAATTGATTTTTCTTGTTATTGGTTTTATTCCTATAAAAATTCTTATTTGTTTATAAATCTACAAACAATCAAATGATGCAAGTGACACAAAAGATGGATATTGACTCTTTCCAAATCTTACAAGATCTCTAAAAATTACCAAGTTATTTTTTCTTTAAATAAATCTTAAAATTTTGAGAGGTTTTACATTAGGCTTTTGATGGCTAATTCTTAAAATAATATATTTGAAAATGGAGTCTCATTTTTTGTTTTTTAATGCATGCATGCATACATACATACATATATATAATTTTCCTTGAAACCTCATTTTTATAAATGATTCTTTTATTTTTTGGAGATGCAATAAAATCCACATGAACTTTTTATAAATATCTTATTTCATTTTTATTTTATCATTGTAAAAAAACTAACTACATTTTTATGTATATGCATTAGTGGAGGGATGGTCGCATAATCTTGATAATATTTTTTATCTCTTGAAAAATTATGTTAATTAAAGATGCATTCTAGAATTCTACAAAGATCTATATACATGAAATATCTTAAGCGTAGTAAACATGTGTGTGTATGTGCACATGTATAAGTATAAATACATAGCTATTTTTAGACAATTAATCATGATCTCAAAGTTTAAACAAAACTTATTTAAATATTTAAAGATCATATAATTTTACTTCTTATATATACATGTGCACATACACCAAATTTATATAGATTTTGTTTTACACAAATAAGCTCAATCTTAAATTAATCCATAGAGACAAGGTAAGAATGAATTGTATACCTAAATAAATATAATGTACACAAGTCCATATTCACTATTTAACAAATTCCTTATCGCAATAAGTAATCAACTACTACTCAAAATATAGTATCGGTGTCCACAGTCAATGAGCATAATAAAGTATATTAGCACATCCAAGAGTGTTTTGTACAAAAAAAATAAAATTATAATAATATTTAAATATGATGAGGAGTGACCTCACACTTTCCCCCCTAAGATTAGGCTTCCTCCTAGAAGTCCTCAAAAGGTGAATTAGAATAACGCACCATTGGGTCAAGGTAGTGGGATTCCTAATCTAGGTTGAAGAACTCTATAATCTAAGATAGTCAACAAACAATCCATACTTTAATGTTCCTCTCATATTGGCTATAACTAGATATTGATGTATTTCAAACAAGCAAGACATTATTACTCACATTACATCCCTAAGAAAAGGGTGTCAAAACAATAATATAGATCATGAAGTGTCATAAGAGTTACACAAAGAGTAAAATTATATCAGTACATACTAAAAACACAACAATTATTAGACTATTACTTGTAACTTCTCAAGGTCCCTAACTTTCCCTATGTATCATGTATATTGATAATCAAATTCAAGCATCACAATAAAGAACCATCCCATGAGTCAAGTTGTCAAGAATTATTTCCTACCATAAGCATAAAAACATTTAATTCCTCTAATACTTAGCTTACACAAAATACACTAAAATTATATTTATCAAGTATATTCACACAAATATGTCTCCACAACTTGCAACATGACACTCATGCAAAGGGATTTATGAGAGTGGAAAGAACCTAAATGTATTCAAGGAACCTTATGATTATGAAGCTATATGACTAGGAACTAAGGTTGCTTGTGACCATAGAATCAACATCTAAGTTCATGTGGTGCCAAACAAGTCTCGTCTCTCTAAAGGGGCAGTATAACACATAAACTAGCACCATAAGCAAGAAAAATTTATACATTTGTGAATCTAAATCAAATAAAACATGGCGATTTTATATTAGTTCATTGGTAGATCTAAATTCCTCAAAAAATTCCCAAACCTTCTACTCCCCCATACAACCTACCATGGGCCCCTTTCAAAAAAGAAAATTTAACACATGTAAAACTCCATACATTCTAGTAGTAATAAAGCAAAGGCCTCATAAAATAATGACTCAAAATTATAAATATTAAATCAAATCCATAATGAAATCTAATAAAGATAATAAAATTCAAGTGTGGACACTAATCAAAAAATTCAAATCCAATTAAATGATTCTTTGAGGCAAAGGAACATATCAAAGTTGATTGGATAAGTAGCCCATAGTAATAAAAATTCCATATTTCTCATTAAAATTTTGAAGATTCACACTTAAATAAATCAATCAATCAATAATGACTAATTTAAATATTTCAATAATTCAACAATCTCATAAAAATTTATAAAACAAGAATCACATCATGGCTTCAATAAGACACCCAAAGGGAAGAAGGGACCACTACCAACAGCTGAGAGAAATGAAATCTACAACTAGACGAGGTCAATCAACCATCTCCTCCCACCCACGCAATTTGAAGGCACTTAATCTCAATAATTTATGCTAGGATAAACACTCACATTGGATAACCCCATGCCTTTAACAACTTAGGATATATACTATAAGCAATATAAAAAAAATTATCAAAATATATATAATATGTAAGATTACCTAAGGGATTTCAATGTAGGGATAAGATATTCCAAATTATTACTATGGCAACAACTAAAACTATTTTGAAACTAAAAAAAATTTACTGCACTAAAAAGAATAGTCATATTGGAAATAGATTCCCAACATTAGTATCTAATGTAAAAATAAAAAAATTAATAAACATGGAGAGTAACTCTAAATAAATAAAAAATTAGGGACCACCCTTTACCCAAACAACTTCAACAATTGCAATTATATGTAAAAGGGAGTTAGTAGGGTATATGTCCATGGATTATTATAGCCTCCCAATGAAACTACTTTCACTCAATATCTAACTTCACTTTTACCCTCAATATACTAGAAGAAAATATGTGAGGCAACACAAAACATTACAAACAAAGAGTAGAGAGGGAAATCAAACTATTTTATTCAAGAAGGAACACACCTATACTTATTTTATGTTTTCATGCTTATTAGCCTCAAACATAGTCAACTACACACAATCATCTCAAATATATGATACTTATCACACAAGTACATTTCACAAGCCTTATCTCTTTATATTGTATAGATATTTTATACACATGAATTTCTCTTAATGAGATCAATCATATACATAAACACAGTGATTTACCATCAATTATTACACTTTAACCTAAGATAAATATAGTTACTTATATATCCAACTAGTATAATGATGTAATACATGTCTTGTTTAACCATACTAGGTTCCTACTTTAATTAATACAATCAAGAATTTTAATTCTCTATAAAATATTTTTATATTGTGATTTCTAATAATTTGATTAATCAACATAACTTATCAATCACATTTTTTTCATTACTTCAACTACAATTCAAGCCTATTTCCTTTAAAAATTGAACTATAGTATATCTATTTCCTACATTTCATTCTAGTTTTTCCCTTTCTCGTTGAAAGAAAATTAAGTTTGCTACAAAAACAAGTTGATATTTATGTTCGCATATAATTTTGTATCCTCAAAATAAAGAGTTTCAAATTCCAAATGCACTCAAGAATTCATGAAGAAGTAACAAATAACAAAGTAAAATGCATACCTTAATTATGAAAACACAATATAAACTATCTAGTACTATCTAATATGTCCTTTTTATTTTATGGATGCATATAAAATATATCATTTGTATAACCTACATCACTATCAACTAATATAGATGACAACAATATGTCACATTTAATTCTTATTTTCTATGCAACGAAGAAAACATTCACCTTTGTTGTTGGAACTTCCCAAGGCGAAGAAACCCAAAAGAGACTTAAACCCTGGGGATGTCATCAATATTACTAAGGAAGGGAATCAAAATGAGGAGTCTTTGCAGGGGCAACAAAGTGGAGGGAGTGGAGGGAGAAGGTCGGCCCACCTTGCAAAAGCAGCCTTGAAGGACAAAAAAGGTAAATAGAAAATGATTGTGTGTGATGAGGACCTGGGGTATGAAGAGTTTGAAGCCCAAGAGGAAGAAGATTCAGAGGATATGGACTTTGAGGATTCAACTTACGAGATGGGGGTATAAGGATCAAAGGAGGATAAGGAAGAGGAAGAGCAAATTGAGAAATTTGAGGATCAAAAGAATGAGGTTGAAAATGTGTAGGAAGTTGGGGATTTGGGTTTGGATAAGTAAACAAAGGACTCAAGAAATGAATTTTTAAAGAGTAGACTAACATTTTTGCAGGTTCAGTTTGAAGATATGGAGAAGGCTTTAGTTACTCTCATGAAGGTAACTAAGAGACTGATGAGGAGGGCGATGTTGGGAGCTGCTTCTAGAGAATCCAAAATCACCAGGAAGCTAAGGAAATAGGGGAAACTAGATGTCTTGAAGATGTTGGACGAGACCGAGGAACCTAACTGGAGAGAATACATTGCTCTCATGGGAGAGTATGGGGACCTGTTGAAGAAAGCCAATTAATGGCTTTATGTTGTTGCTCTGTCATTTATGATGAGTTTCTTGTCCTTTTGTTTCAATCTCTCGGACTACTATTTTATTATAGCTATGATATGGTGGAATACCACCTAGGACACTATTGAATTAATTAATGGTTTACGTAGATCTAAGTATGCTACTAGAAACACTATTTTTTATTAGTACCGGTTGGACTATGGTTACTATGATAAATGTTGGCCTACGAGCTAATATTGTTGTTGTTTTTGGTTTGTTGGTGGTGTTGTTTCCCACCTTTTTCCATTTCCTTTTTGTCTATTGTTGTAACCATGGGATCAAAGCCCTTCCTTGCTTATCTAAATTAAAACATAAATACCACACACACAAAGTACAATATGCAAAACTTGCTAAAAAGTCTAAATTAATACTAAATCATGTATTGGCTAATCACACGAGCTCTTTTCTACACAAGAATGTAACAAATTAAGAACTCACAAGGGGTAAATATGTTAAATTTTTATTCAAGATTCAAGGAATAGATAAAGAGACTAAATTTTTTAGGTAGACCAAAGTGTTACAGAAAAAGGGTTCAATTTAGCAACCTAATATAAGGTGAACTTCCTACAATCACAGTCAACTTGTTCTTTATAGTAAGAGACTAATTCATATTTAAATAGTCATCATATAAGGTTCATGTTTAAAAGCATAATAATTTTATCCTAAAATAAATTAGAATATCACTATCAATTTACACATTTCTTTCATTTAAGAGAATTTTGAAAACACCATTTCATACAACTATATAGGTCAAAAAGGTAATAAAAAATAATAATTTTTAAATATATCTATACTATCCACTAGATAATAACTATGTTTATACAAAATAAACTTTCAATCTTCATACAAAAAATTCAAAATAAATACAAGGGAACTTATATTTACAATAAGGTATTGAACAAACTATATTGTTTCTCTAATATATAAAATTATTTTCTTTCTTACGCTTCATCATTCTACTATAGAATTAACTTTATGAATCAATAAAGGACTCAATAGACATCCTTTAATATTAACAAATTCAAATGGATCTACTTGAATACTTGGTACAACAAATCTCAAATAAAAAATTTCACATTAAGTAGAAGCATCAAGAAACATACTACACCTTTCGATAGCGAGGATAGAATTTATGAATTATATATTTTCAATACTCATAAAAAATATTATGTA
>VDFB02113888.1:0-45036 GCA_007258455.2 Sequoia sempervirens
TTTAGCACTTTTCCTCTTGAAAATGTTAAAATACATAGCCAAAATTTCAATTTTTTTCCTTTCTAGGCCTCTATACTTAGGCAATTTTCGGATTTTCCCTTTAAGGCACCAAACACTTAGCAAAAATTTTAATTTTTTTTCCTCTCTATGCCATGGCGGACTTCCCAAGTGTTTGGCCAAGTGAAGGGCGGACTTCACAAGGTCTTTGCCACCTTTCTTTATTGTTGGGCGGACTTTGGAAGAGTCTTGCCAAAGCTAGGCGGGGTCTGAAATTTCTTTGCCAAGTCCCACTTTTTAAGGGCCGACCCCTTCAAGTCCTTGTCGTTCTTTGCTACGTCCCACTTTTTAAGGGCCGACCTCTTCAAGTCCTTGCCATTCTTTGCTACGTCCCACTTTTTAAGGGCCGACCTCTTCAAACAAGTCTGAACATGCTGCTTGATGGCGAATTTTCCAGACTTAGACAGAATTTCATCATGAATTTTATGCTCTTTTGGTCGATTTTTGGTGATTTTCCCCTCAGATCTAACTGATTTTTCCAGAATTTGATGCTTTTGGGGTTGATTTCTCTCAGCTTTTTGACTGATTTTCCATGCTTTTTAACTAATTTTCTCAGATTTTTCACTTGCCTTTCAGATTTTGACTTTGATTTTTCAATGATTTTTCTGATTTTCAGGTTGATTTTTGGATCTAAAGATGGAAAGTTGAAAGCAGCCAGGGGTTGACTTTCTAAAAATAGAAAAAGCAAAATCTAAAAATAGAAAACCCGTTTGGTCCAAAAATGTAAAAATGAAAAAACGAAAAAAGCAAAAAAGCAGATTCCCTAGAAAATAGGAAGTGTCAGAATTGGCCGAATGCACAGGCGATCTTCGTTTCCTGGGCCTTCTGAGCACTTCTGTGATGTTTATGCACTGATTCAAACATGGACTATTGACTTGGCCCGAATGACTCTCAGAAGACTGACTTGAAACTCTCAAAATGATGACCTCATTGCAAAAAAAGGAACGATAAGCGATTCTTGACGTAAAGGCAAAAACGAGGGTCCCCATTTGCAATGGGGCGATGTGTGAGGTCACAACACTACCTTAAGTAAAGAGATGTTAATCTTATCCTCCAAATTTGTCTCTCGGTAGACTCACAAATTTGCCAATATCGCACAACTAGAAGACTTGAATGTTCTTCCCCACATAACTAGCTAGGGTGGAATCGTTTCACCATCAAAACCGATCTTCCCCAAAGGGTTTCCATCCTCCGAAGACTAAGATGAACCAAGTTCAATCTCCAGATGCACAAGGGTTTCAATTAGAGAAATAGAATAAACTAAACATACCAAATGAGCTTACAATTCCCCTTTTTATAGGTTTATTAGGGAACTTTCCAAAAAACTCCTTTGTAAAATCACTTTATTAATTTATTACCCCTTTTAACTCCAAAAAGTGATTTATTTCATTTTAAAACATTTCCCAGCATAGAAAGGCACTTTTTAGCATCCCAACATTTAAAAATTTTAATTCTAGTTCTAATGAGCTATAACACTAAGGTGCCCCCTCAAATATTTTAATAAAAATAGCAACCTTAGAGAAATTAATTATATATAGCTCATTAATACAACCAAATTACAGAAACAATCGAAATGCATTGAAATCAAAAACTGACTATGCAGGAGTGATCCCGATGATGAAAGATGATGAACAAACCTGACTGGTAACTTACTATAAATAGATGCCCACTCCAAGAATCTTGGAGCCCAAACTAGAAGCCGAAAATAACATCTGAAAGCAATAAATAACTCCTCTAAACCATCTGAGCTCACTAGTAACATCAAATTACCCTTCAAATCAAGCTAACACATGTTAATGTTTTAGCAGCTTCAGTCGCTCCTTCCAGCTCAGCCCTACTGAGAGATCATAAATTAAATGATAGCCGTTGGCTATTTAATTTATATTCGTGTTATCTTCATCTCATAGCATGGCCGACATGAGAAGATGCGAACTTATCTTGATCTTTTATTAATATTTGTTTATTAATTAGAGCCGACTTCATTATCCTTGGGATTCGATCTTTAAGGTGGCCGACCTCTTGTGAAGAGGTGTGAATATTCATTCAGGCCAATATATGTTCAAAGAGCCTCGAACAAATAAAGATATACAGGTTATTTTGATTGAGGCCGACTTTCATTAAAGAAGAGTTGAGATTGCTTGGAGCCGACATCATATCTTAGAGTCACGTTTTTTTGAATAGAGGCCGACATGAAGTATTTGGAGGGATGTGTCTCTCCCATTTGTATATATACACTTTGATTCATCCATTATACATCTATCCAGTCCAGTTCGGTTATTTACACAAGTTATATTATTTGATCAAGTGCGAATATATGATCTGATCAAGTGCGAATATATTATCTGATCAAGTGCGAATATATGATCTGATCAAGTGCGAATATATTATCTGATCAAGTGCGAATATATTATCTGATCAAGTGTGAACATATCATACAGGGCGAAGTTACAGTTAGCGAATTCTGTCAAGTGCGTATCAAGGGCGAAGTTACAGTTAGCGAATTCTGTCAAGTGTGCATCAAGGGGCGAAGTTACAGTACAGTGCGAACTACATTCAGTGCAAACATATGCAGTACGAATAGTTCATACAGTGCAAGTATCATACTAGTGCGGATTCATTCATAGCAGGTTGAGAATCATTAGATACTGCGAATACTGCCAGGTGTGATCTCTGTAGATCTATATTCAGTAATTGTCAGATGCAAATCAGAAGGTTGTTATCTGTTCTTATATATATAGCCAAGTGCTGTATATTGTTCTTGTGTTAGACCTCTTGTAAAGTGAATTGTTGTCACCATTGTTTATATATATAAGAGAGATCTTTGTTGCTGGGTTTTTCTCCCTCAAGAGGAGGGTTTTCCCAGGGTAACTGCTGTGTTATTATCTCTGATTTTGAATTATTTTCTGTGCATTTAATCTGTTCACATAAATTTAACAACACAAACCCAGGAAGCCATCTCCAACTGCAAAGCAAGAGAACCCAAAAATGGGGACATTACATCATGGGTGAGGTTTCAATCGTTTGGGAATAATATGATAGATGTTATGATTGAAATCCTCTTTAAAAGCATAGGGAAGAATTCAAGTTCTAAATCATAAAATCCTATTAAAATCGGTTTAATAAGTAAAGTATTTCTTTGCTTTGTTGCAGTGCATGTAGAAATCACATGCAAAACAAAATTTAACTAATAAAACAAACACCTCCCCGTCCCAATCCCACATCCCCCCACCTAAATCTAAGCATTCCCCTCCTAAAAATCCTATCCTTACAACTTTCCCTCATGACATCACCACCACATCCTTCCATCCACAAATCTTCCAACACCCTATCCACTATCCAACATCCATCCACCATCACTTCCCTTTAATCCAAGCTTTCACGTTATTCCTTATCCATCTTGCATCTCCCCATCCACTCCATCTTCCTTGGAAACATCCTCCCACGTCAATGAGTGCAATAGCAATCCCCATGGTCCACAACAACAATTAGTCAACAAAGGATACTCTCCTTGGAAACAAACACTTGAGTCCTTCCTCAAACTACCTATTTCCCATCCGCATACTCCTCTATCCAAAATTTCCATCCATTCTCTCTCAAAAAAAAATTTAATTAAAGAGAAAACATTATCCAACAATGAAAACATCAAAGCAAAAGATCAAAAGCAAGCAAAAGAATTTAATTAAAGAGAAAACATTATCCAACGATGAAAACCATTTTTATGTTGGCTTGGGCAAGTACCATGATAAAAACTTAGAAAACAAGTGTCATGCATAAATCCCCCATTCGCTAGCACCCTACACTTTGGGGCAAGCTTCCTCCATCCTACCTATATATCCATTATATCTATGTACTTCTCTCCCATGGAAGGTCATCATTTTCCCTTAATCCGTGACAAGGAATCATAGGTCATCCAGTTCCTCTACCTCCCAATATCCCCAACAAGGTATCCGAGATCATCCATTTCCTCTACCTCCCAAACCCCTAACAAGTGCGTTGGAGTCCTCTAAATTTGCCTAACCCCCCATCTTAGACAAGAAGCCTCTCACACTTGTGAAAGGACATTTACCATTTCTCTCTTCCCTTTGTGATATGTCACACATGAAAAGGCATTTTCTATCTCTCTTCCCTATGTGATATGTCACATGTGTGAGAGAAGTCATGTCTCTATTCCTCTTCCCTATGTGCCCTCACACGTGTTAGAGAACACTTGGCATACTCTCTCTTCCCTATGTGTCCTCACATGTATGAGGACACATCATAATCCGTTTTTCCCAATCTCAACCCTTAGATTTGGTCAAACTAATACTAGCCATTCATATCCCCTTGATCATCCTCCTCCCCAAGTGACCCAATCAAATGGTGCCATTTAGTGTCCTCTCATCATCTCTTACCTCTTGAGAATTCCTAGCCCTTGATCTTCAAATCAAATCTCAACCATCCATCTCCTGTCCCAAAAATTTCTAAATCCAACCTCTTCTAAACCATTAGCGTCATCACACCTAAAAGTAAAGTCATCTTGCAAGATTGAGGAGCATCCACAAATCAAAAGTACATCAAGAAGTGTTGAGAAACCTCTTGTGAGAACTCTCAACATTGAGTGCATTCCTCTTCAAGCTCAATCTGAGGCACTTGGAGAACGAGGGAAAAGATTTGTTTGATTGCATTTGATTTTATTATTGCTTTGCTCTTTCATGTTCATAAGAGATCACAAGTTCCAAAGCATAGAGATAGAGAAACCCCCCATTGGGGAGCATATTTCCAACTTTTTTGTTTTAGGCTCCTTCTATCTCTTATAGATAGAACACCAAGTCAGACCCAACTAATAAGCTAGAAATTCATTCAAGGAGTGCTCTATCAACAACTACCTATAGCTGAAGACTCGAGATGGTAAGCTAAGATGGCAAGGATGATACCACATCTCTAATCTTTGGCATGTATTCCCATAACCGAGAAAAAAGACCTATTTAGCTGCTCTCTTGCATACATCACCTGTGACTGCCCATCCCTATGTGGTTCCCTGCTCACTCCCCATCTTACCCATGACTTATGTACTCCAATGTTTACTCTTACCAGATAGACAGTTTCCAGAGAATAAATCACTAAATTATAGTAGATAGAGCCAAATTATCTCCGACTTTTTTGTTTCACCTTACATACACTCCATCAAATCTAAAACTTTCTCTACCTATTCTGCCAATCATCCCCCCATCAACATCCATTTGACTGCTCTACTGACCATGATATAAAATTCCTATTTCCATCCACAAATTGTGTACCTAACTGTTCATATTTTTAATGGCATGCATGAAAGATCAAAATTTATATATACCTCACTTCAACAGAACCAACTGTATCCTCTGAACACCTCACCTCTGCCCCATTCATCTGCTGATCCTCTTTAGCTTCAGATTTTTTAAATGCTAAAGGAACAGTCTGATTAGGTTCAGGATTTTCAATGTGATTTAGGCATTGTGAAAGGTACCCATGCAGAACATGGAAGACATCTGTGAGGTCTGCATAAAAAAACCATCTCTGGAAAAAACATGGCTCAAGGGGGAAAGGGCAACAGGCATCATTGATGTGGAACAAGATCTACCAGAATATTTGAATTTCAAGAAACCAAGCTGTCTACTACGTCTGGCACTTCATTTAGCAAACATTGAAATTTGTTAATAAAAGATGAATTGGAGGACCAGCATAGGCTTTCCTCAGAAATCACCATTTCTACTAAGTGTTAAAACTCTAAAACTCTCCACCATAGGATTCGAACAAAGCTAGACCTGTGGATTCAGTCCAAGCAACTGGCTCAAACCTCCCTTTCAAGGATGGTTACATCTGGATGAACTTAAACATCTAATGGTTTCATCATTTCAGAAAATTACTTTGATCCATATGCTCTGGACACATACTGATTTGTTGTAGCTTAACTTTTGTTATACCAGTCATGCAAAGAATGTTTTTCTGTTCCTTATTTGAATTTTGTATTGCCTTATATAAAATATATGTCATAGTGGTTCTTTTAATTATCAGAAACAAAAGATAGACGAAGTATAAGGAGTGACATCAGCAAATAAAAATGGATATTGGAGGATGCTAAAGATGGGGATGATAGCATCCAGCAAAGTGCTATGATGCCACAGGTAAATTGATAAATGAGGCCAATAGAAAAAATTATTTAATAAATGACGCAAACACTTTTTGGGGAATGGATATCATTATAGCCCCGGAAAGTTAAACAATGTTCAATGGTGGTAAGGTCCAAGCAACCTTTGCCAATATCATTGCCCTGCCTTTAGCCTTGTCACATGAGCTGGAATAGGAATTATGAATCATAGGAATAAAATAAAAATAGAAAAAAAAAATTGTTGGCAAAGCAAGTGATCAATATAATGGATAAGATCACATCAAACAAGTTTCCTTAAGCACTCTTGACATACCTGACAAGTTGGCGCATAACAGGTTGGGATATAAGGTAGGCAAATCAATGGTCAAAAATTATGGATAGAGTGTTAGTGATAGTAATATAATATTCTTCGAAGTTTTAACCTCAGTATTGGGATAAGAGAAACTCTTTGGGAAAATTACAGGATAGCAGTTGGAAAAGCGAACCACATTCTGCATTTTGAGGTAGCAGAGGTACCAACAGAACATGAGTGGACAATTTGATACTTCATTTTGTAGAATTGCTCGTAAATCATCAGCAAAAAACTGAATCTCTTAAGCCAGCATAAGAAATTAAAGATGTAAAGCACACGCAGGGAAGGAATAATGAAAATATCAAACAACTTGGAAGACCAGTGAAGCACAACAGGAATGCTTAGCCACTTATGAATCTTCTTACACATACCAAAATCTTCGTTTCATCTTCCATGCAATAGATGTTACCATCTCCTATAAAAACTGAAAAAATCATTTTTACAATGGTCAAATAGAAATCTTCACTACAAATTACCTTACGGAACCAGGACTCTCTCCCTCTTTCATGGTTTGCAGGTTGCACTTTCAAGTTCGATGTAATCTGTGGCACATTTTCATTTGAGTAAGTACATTGCAAGCTAGTTCAAAAAGACATTACCAAAATTACAGTAAAGTTGCCAAAAAATACAAATTCCAGATTGCAATGACAAAATAGAAGCCCTATGACAATACAATGTATATGACCAACAATTGACCAACCCAAATCCTGATCCAAAGAATGGTCATCTTACCATCTGGTAGGCTTCTTCACGCTCCCTTTGCCGAGTAGGTGATATGGGAGATGTATAAATCTGCACATGCAAATAGTTCCAAGAGGAATAATTTAATTCATCCAGTGAATTAGATTCCTGATGACTTCAATTCAAATTGCAGTTTTAAACCCATATTAACAGAAGCAGAACTGCAAGGGGGCATCATAATCTGAAAACCATTTCACAAGAATATAATGTTTCTTAGGGTATACTGGCCTGTGACAAATGGTGGGCCAACATAGAAATTTTTTTATTCAAAAATTAAAAACATAACTATTCTTATTCATTATCCAATGGGCCATAACCATTTCAGCATGTGTCCATAAAAGGCTTGTCTTTTCCATTGTCGCATTGAGCCCTCACTTGAGATTGACTTCTACTCAATCAGTCTCCTCTGAGAGCATCTCTTTTTTCTTTTCTAATATTGATTGCCTTTTACAACAGTTCAATTTTTTTAGTAAATATCCTGAAGTTAAATACAATATTTATTTGTACTTGTAGAAAGTTAAGAGATTTGTCACTCCTCTTGGTGTGACAGTTAAAATACAATATTTCTTCAATATGTATAAAAGATCACAAAAGTCCAGTTTCCTATAATTTAGGAAGAAGGCAGAGGGGAACCCTGCTGGATATGTCTCTGTGTACAAACTGTAATGTTAAGTTAAAGATATACAATTGTTTACTATTAGGTACTATGATATTATGTAATGTCCCCCTTTTGGGATTACCCTTGATTTTGCCCTAGAGTCACAAGTTTAATTGAAACAAGAGGTATAATATAGTTAGACTTTAAACTTTACCAAAAAAGGATGTCCTTAGCTAAAACCCTGGATTAGGTCCTGCAATCATGTTAGATAACATATTATACCAATGATTCAATAATAGTTAGAGTACATATAATGCATATAACTTATCAATTATTTCAATCCATTTGAATAGATTATTTAAGAACTCGAGAATCAATAGTGCTATTCCCATAGTGCCCCATGAGGGGGTTGAAGGGGAAGCATGTTAGGGTGCCCTAATTGAAGAGCACAAAAGATTTACTAAGAGGGGGGATGGGGAAGGGGGTGAATCAGTAAATCTATACAAACTTTCACCCTTTACAAGCTTTATTAACTTCAAATTCTAACATAAATCAACTATACAAGAATATCTCAATATGAACAAGTTGACACCAAGATTTTACGTGGAAACCCTTACGGGAGAAAACCACGGTACAAACAATGTACTTTATGAATTATATAAACTTTTACAATGAATGTAGGCACCAACCTACTTGAATCACCAAATATGTAGTTTAGTAGGCTCCAACCTACAAAGAGCACCAACCCTTAATTCTGTTTTAGTTAGTAGGCATCAACCTACAAGAAGTATCAACCCCTAATACTGATTTAGTACCTACTAGAGACTTCAACCCCACTTGTCAAGCACCAACTTAGCAAAAATAATAATTTGAATGATAATGTTCCACCTTCAATGTTGCTTCTTCAACAGATGATGGACAATTCTGCTCAAACACTCTTCTTACAAATCTGATATAGTCTTCTCTATTATTCATACAATCTTCTCCTTTATCTCTGCATAGATTTCTTCTATGTAAGCATGAACTTCTCTACTATATCACAGATCTGTATGTGTCCTCTTATTCCAATCTTCTTCACACCTTTGCTTCAGATACTGTCATAAATCTGCTCTTAAATTCCTTCACAAATCTACTTCAACTTTCCTCATAAATCTGCTATCATTCTATTCATACCTTATGAGTCTGCCCAAAACCTCATAAAGTCTCCAAACTTATGCTCATAGAGACTTCATAAATCTGCTTGTTTTCAATCCCCTAATCTGCTGTGTATTTATTATGTACTCCTTTGTTTTTCAATCCACACCAACTTGTGTTTTCATGATATAGCTTTTTCACACAACACACAACTCCACACAGCACTTGTGCTTTAAGATATTGCAATTATTCCACACACAACTACCCCTGTTTGTGACTTAAAGATGAAGCATTTATTCCGCCTCTCACACTTCTTTATTTCTTGTTGCTTTTATATCTTTACTGAATAGAGGAGATGTGTCCCTTTGAATAGCAGTGTCCATCCAAAAAGATTGTGACTTCTTTAATTAATCTATATTAGTTATTGTTTATACAAATATTTATTGCTGCCATTATTTTTATGCCTTTCATATGTATCAATTTCTTTTAATGTTAATTCCTTGTTTTGCAGACCTTTGTTAATTGTTTATTCTTGATTCAAACAATTATGGTAATATACTCTTTGATGATGCTAAAGTCTTCAAATATAGACCGAATGACTTGTAAATCATTGAATCTCTTTGTTTATTTTGTTCGACATTTACTTCCAGCGCCATTTCTCAAATTAACGTGGACTAGATTTTACAGATCAATATTTAGATTGTGAGTCATCCACGTAGGCTCCAATGACGTCGGCTTGACTTCTTATTTAATTTGATCAATGGCAGTGAGAGTCTTCCGATATAATCCCTCTTCTATTCTCCGTGTGGTGATTATGCTCATTCTCCTCTTGAAATATTTTTGATATTGTTAAGGCTGGCAATTTAAATAATCTTCAATAAACGAATGCTTTAATCCCTTTTTTTTGTGTTGGAAGCAGCTCCTGATACTCCAAGTGTGGCGGCTAAGAGCCTCCTTGAATATTAATTTGTATTGTGTTTATTTAAAACATTTGCTTCCTCTTATTTAGTCGATTCTCTAGATATGTCATTACAAGACATGACTAAGATTAATCAATCTGGATATTTTAAACAATTTGCATGAGATAATACAGACCGGACCTTTGATCTAGAGAAAAACTGAATCTGAGTGTTTCGATCTGAAAGATAACCATCTGAATTTGAATGTTCTTTACTACTATCATATGATGATCTGAATGTCATCAAGCAGAATGATGATGATACCAGATTATCTAGATGGCATGCTTTGTCAACAAACCTGAACATCATTCACTGCCTTGACACCAATGACAATTTCTTCAACAATCTCAAACACCGAATTCTTCTTGACATCATTTTGACATCAACAACAACATTTCCAACACTAACTTCACCATATCTAAGCCCAAAAGTGCAGAATAACCATACTCAACCCCTTGGCCCCAAGGGGTAGGACTCTTGTCCATCCAGCATGAGGTGAACTACTTAGAAGGGAAAGACGCACCTGCATCCCTTAATCATTACTCCTCAATAAGACGCCTTAACTTCACCACATCTAAGCCCAAGAGTGCAGAGAACTCGACCTCTTGGCCCCAAGTGGCAAGAACTCTTGTTGCTCCAACATGAGGTGGGCTACTTAGAAGGGGAAGATGCACCTGCTGACCTTATTGAGGTTCCTCCCTAACCCTTTCATGATCACTTATAGGAGATTCAAATAAATAAATGATTACAGAGATAAACTACTATCATCACAAAGAATTGATAGACTATATATTCCATCATAAGATATAGACAGACTATATATATATAGATGACTAGCAAATAATATATACTAAATGCGTACTGCACACCAATCACTTATGTGGGCAATATCTGCTGCTGTTCTGAATGCAGATTTTACTATATTTGCTGATCTTCTTCCATATCAGATTTATTGGTTTCATTCCATATTTTATTCCCCATTTCATTGGTTCATCTCTTTCCATATATCAGACTTTTATTATTTCCATGCCTTCATTTGCTGTTCATACATCTCTGTTAAATCTCCTAATCTTGCTCCCAATAGTGTTCTCGCTGCAAACAATATTTATTTAATAGATACCTCATTAATATGTGGTAATCCCTCATATATATTTCTGCTGTATATCCTTCCATGCCTTTATTTGATGCCCCCCCTTTAATATTTATACCATTCAAAAGATGTGTCTCTTGTGGGGGATGTGTTATTTTAAATAGATGTGTCTTTTCAAAGCAATTGCTGCCTTTCCTAAACGCTTAATTAATCGCTGCCTTTGGTAATGATCGCTGCCTTTGTCTTACTTCACATTCTACAATTCCCTAAAAGTAAATAATATAGTTGCTGCCTTAATGTATATAATTGCTGCTGTCCCCACCACCTTTATAATTGTATTTCCTTCTAAAATGTACATTATTTATATTGGGGGGCCCACAATGACCCCCACACCTCTTTACACCTACCCTGCATCTAAAACAACCAAACTAACAACTAAAAAATAAAAAACAAACACATCTTTCCATTTTGTGAAGAAGAAAACAAAAAAAAAGAACAGCTGTGAGAAAATAAGAGAACAGTAGCGAGAAAAGAGCAAGAGAGCATCAAAACTTCATCATTTGAGGTAAGTTTACTATCCAATTTTTTTTGTCATTTTCAAAGTTTCAAACACTTACAATTTTTTGTTTTATGTTTGCACTTGCAGCTGTATTTTGAAGTAATCAATAATATGCAAATAGCCCATTTAATCCTTAAAAAATCCTTTTACAATTTGCAATAGCCATAGACAAAAGCAAAAATAAAATCAGAGGGGAGTAGAATATGGCCATGTCATCTTTTGTGCATAAGTGAATTAAGGGTAAAAAGTTGTGAAAAAATAACACTAGTTGAGAATGCTAAAGTGACTAAGATGTATATGGAGGCTGAAGCAATAAATAAGAGAATGGTAATAGAAACTATGCAAGCTAGTATGTCATTGCCTACCGAAACCGTGGATGTTGAGAGTCAAAGGGGAAAGGATTCCACCAAAGGAAAGAAAACAAGAATTGGCAAAGTCTTCTATTATCAATTTTCTTTTTGCCCATTGTACCATGACATGTGCATATTCTCCATATTTAAAAAATAAAGTTCAAAGACAAAATTATTTTCTTTACAATTTTGTGAAGTCTTGCCAAGCAAGACAAAATTGTTAGTTTATTGGTTGTGGCACTAGGTAATGAAGTTAGTACAGATTTAATTAAAATTTCAGCTAGGCGTTGAATTTACAGAAGTCCATATGAGCTGATACAATATCTGAGAAGGCATTGTAGGTTTGTGAACCGGACCCACAAGGACCCCCACACCTCTTTACACCTACCCTACATCTAAAACAACCAAACTAACAACTAAAAAATAAAAATCAAACTCATCTTTCCATTTTGTGAAGAAGAATACAAAAATATAAAATAGCTGTGAGAAAATAATAGAACAAAAAGAGCAAGAAAGGATTAAAATACATCATTTGAGGTAAGTTTACTATCCATCTTTTTTGTTATTTTCAAAGTTTCAAACACTTAGGATTTTTTGTTTGCTTTTGTTTAATGTTTGCACTTGCAGCTGTATTTTGAAGTAATCAATAATATGCAAATAGCCCATTTAATCCTTAAAAAATTCTTTTACAATTTGCAGTACCCATAGACAAAAGCAAAAATAAAATCAGAGGGGAGTAGAATATGGCCATGTCATCTTTTGTGCATAAGTGAATTAAGGGTAAAAAGTTGTGAAAAAATAACACTAGTTGAGAATGCTAAAGTGATTAAGATGTATATGGAGGGTGAAGCAAGAAATAAGAGAATGGTAATAGAAACTATGCAACCTAGTATGTCATTGCCTACCCGAACCGTGGATGTTGAGAGTCAAAGGGGAAAGGATTTCACCAAAGGAAAGAAAACAAGAAGTGGCAAAGTCTTCTATTATCAATTTTCTTTTTACCCATCATACCATGATATGTGGCACATTCTCCATATTTCAAAAATAAAGTTCAAAGACAAAATTGTTTTCTTTACAATTTTGTGAAGCCTTGCCAGGCAAGACAAAATTGTTAGTTTATTGGTTGTGGCACCAAGTAATGAAGTTAGTGCAGATTTAATTAAAATCTCAGCTAGGGGTTGAATTTACAGAAGTCCATATGAGCTGATAAAATATCTTAGAAGGCATTCTACGTTTGTGAGTTGGGCATTTGAGACTATGTTTGAATGGAGGCATAGGAAAAATGGAGTTCATGTCAATTAATGCCCCATAGCTAGGCGTAGCATCTACCAATACCAAGCTGTGGGTTTTAAGTTTTGAGATATGCATTGGGAGCAATGTATGGAGTTTAATAAACAGGCTGACTTCTTTCCTAGTGTCACGAATTAATTTTATAGTTATGACATGAGCAATATTTGTAGTCAGGTCGATTATTTGAATTTATACGAGAGGTTTAATACTAGCGTGAGCTTAAAGGATAGCAAATTTCTAATTTTAATTGTCAATTTCTCATTTGACTATCATCTCTTTTCATAGCTAGTGTGGGGGTATGTAAGGGTGTCATGGTTATTTGAAACTTATATGTGCTAGTGTATTTTAAGTCTGGGCATAGTCTTCACACTTATATTGCTGAGTTCATTCAAGTGTGAAGTGAAGGTGACTAAAGGGTACAAACTCGAGATTCAACATTGAAGTTTCCTGTCCACAAAACAACTCCTTCCAAAGCGCGTATTAACTTTAAGGCGTGGAATAACACTAGGGCGAATGAATATATTTGAGTTTAAAATGGGCATAAAATTGGAGTTCAGCGCTAGTGTTGGGCATATGAATACATTTTGAATAGTCTGCTTATGTCCTTTGCACTGGATTTACTTACTGTTGGGCTTGTTAATTTGCCCAGCATAGAAACATGACAATGAGATAAGTGTGTTCTTTAGCGCATGAGTGAAGGTAATAATGGAACACATGGGTCTGTTGGAGTGGATTGTGAAAGATTAACAGATTCATCACTAGGGATGTGGAGTTTCAACTGAACTTTCTAGGTTGCTAGTATATCTTCAAAATTGTAATGTCCCCTTTTTAGCCCTATGCCTTTCAGTGGCCGTTAGCCTATTTTGGAGTCCCATAGGCTACTCAGAGGTGGTTTTAGGGTTTTCAAGATTCTTGGAGGTTTCTCATTAGCTTTTCAAGAAGTTGTTGTGGGAGTTTTCCAAAGGGGTTCCTGGGGCTTTCTAGGTTTTATGAGATCCTTGGTGGGCAGTCACTGCTATTTTTAGCAATGTCTATTTTTAGTACTTACTATTTTTAGTAAGTCACAGCTACATCTCAGAATGTGCTTATTTTAAGATTGGACACACTTAGTAGTATGTTATTTTTAGTAAGTACTATTTTAGGCAATGGACTTGGCAACAGTTCAGTGCAGGATTACTATTTTTGGCAATGATGGTAGTTGCAGTGGTTGGCATCTTGATATTTTTAGCAGTTGGCTTCTCCACCATCCTTGGAGTTCAAAAATGGAAAGGTTTGCAACTTAAATTAATTTTATTATGTTAAAGTCATTTTTTGTCCCCCACGCTTAGGATGAATAACTTAAGTTGTTTTAAAAAGGGGGACTTGGGTTTGGACGCCCAAGATGGAGACTTAAGTTGTTTTTTAAAATGCAAACTTTATGCATAGGTAAAGTGGATGCCAAAAGTGAAGGTATTAAGGGAATAAAGTATTTTATTCTCCAAGTGTGGCATCCCCTTTTGGAGGGAAAAGGGATTCAATCTTCTAGGTCTCAAAAGCTATATATATCCCCTCATTTGCTCTCATTTGGTTATGTTGATTCATGATAACGAAATGTTGTTGGAGTGAGGATTGAACCCCCTCAAGAGCTTTGGAGACAAAAACCTTTAAATTTGCTCGAGTTTCGAAGTTGAGAGATACTCCCCAGCTAGACATTGGAGTGGCTTCACTGCAGGAGTCACCATTGGAGTTATTGGTGAAAGTTTTTCAATTTGTTTCGATTATGAGTTGCTTTGATGTCTTCTAGCTATGTTTTCTGGTGTGTTAACTCTTCTTGCAGCAACTTGGAAGTATTTTGGAAGTGATTTTAAAAGATTTCAGTTTATTGGTTGTTCTTTCTTGCCCAAGGCTGTACCATTGCATTGTTCATGCTGATTGAAGGTTCAGAGATCTTGTTGTGGGCATTGTTTATTCTTGTTTGGCAGGTTGAGGCAACCCTTGGCGCAAAGCATCAGAATTTAAGAAGGCGGCATGAATTTCTAGGAGCAAATCACCCCTCTTGCTGGCCATACCTCTTTGAGGGTTTAATACTTGGTTCTTGGTGACAGAAATCTGCTCATCATCCTTGTTGTTCTGTGTTTGGGAGGCGCCTAGCCTATGCATTTGTTTTGCAGACATTTTGGAAGGGATTCATGGTGATTGCAGGGAGTTGTTCTCATTTGGGAGTTGTTGGTTGGTGTATTTAGCCTGCTGTACATGTATATCAGACTGCTGTTCTGAGTTTTAGACCTGTTGCAGCAGCTTGTTTGTCCTTCCATTGACCTCTAGGGACCTATTATGAGGTATACTAGTTATATTTTGTGCGGGTGTTCTCATACCTTCATTATATCATCTTGGGAGGGTGTTTTACTTCACATTTCTGTCATTTTCCTCTCATAACAGCAATATGTAATGGACTGATATGATTATGTTGAGCTCATTGTAACACCATCGATAGTACCATGGTGGATGCTCTTGTACTTTCATTTGATACTTACCCCACTGAACAAGTGGTTGCTCCTGCTAGATAAGTGGCCGAGCTTTACTTTATGTTTCTTGTTACTCCCGCCTAATGAGTGGTCGAGTTCTTATATTTCCTTTCTTGTTATGCCCACTGAACAAGCGGAGGTTGGTCGGCTTGCCCCCAATTACTTTTCCTTTCTTGTACTACCTACTGAATAAGTGGATGTTTACTTTCATGCACTTGGTTTGATTACTCACCCCACCAAAGAAGTGGTAGCATAGAGGAAATTCAATTGTAAGCCTTCTCACCATATGCTCTCACCTTGCCCACATCAAGATCTAGGTGATGAGAAAGTGGAAGGTGTTTACTTTCAGTTAGCTTGTTTTTTCCATGTAATGCAAGATCCCCTTTCCACCGTATGCTCTCACCATGTGTAATGAGCCTTGCTAATTCTGATCACAATTTATTGAATATAGGCTCATGGAAAATTGGCAAACAAATCACATGCAATCTTCTAACTTGCTGGTTTGATGTTACAGTCTGATATGTTTGCCTGAAAATGACCTCAAAGTGTTCCCAAATGCTTGAATTCCAATGCTCCAATGCTTAAACTATAGTCTAAATGTAATCATGAATAATCCTTACCCAATCTGTCCTTAATTCTTGCAATTGGCTGACTTGTAATTCTGTCAAACATTTTGTATGCAAAGTGCTTCTTGCTGGGTTTGAGTTTCAGTCCAATTGTTTGTGTGAAATATGGCAATAAATTGTTGCAAATGCTTTATAGAACAATGCAAAAATGATAATACCATACTCTAAATGCAAGAATTACTTATTTATGTTCTTTTCTATGCATAAGGATGAATTTACAAAGCAAACTAATCATCTACAGCCGAAGGACATTTCGTCAAACTTTTGGCATGCTAACTAATATGCTGATAATGAGGGCTAATAAGATGACATTACATCGAACACTTGTCATGCAACATATAACTCTTTTATTGTAAACAAGCCCAAGTACAAAGATATCATGAAGATGCCAAAATTATTGGCTCACAATAAGAGATGCCAATGATGCAAAATCTGATTATAAATGGACAACTACTGCAGTGACTAATGACCAATTTAAATGCACTAGGATGATCTGATAATTACAATGCTATTATTGCAACTATATAAATCTGAAGTTTCCAATATTATAATGCTGATATAGAGCCAATTATAAATGCAATGTAATGACTGATAGGAACCTGGACATGATAGCTGCCAAGACAAATAATTTTGATTCTCCTTGCTCAAGCTGTTTTTGCCTCCCAAGTAGTAGCGCCCAACTTCTAAGTCCACCAGCAATACCTCATGAATTTTCTGGGAATTTATTGAAGCCTCAAACATGAAATCGCCCCTGTCAAGTCAGCTGCCCCTGTTCTATAACCAGTCTTCAGATATAAATAAATGGCAGCCTTAAACTTCATTAAAAGCATGGAAATTCTTTGTTTGATCTCCCCCAATGGTGCACCCAAACTCCTTGTGAAAAACGATGCAAAGAGTGACTCCTATGATCAAAATCGTGGCATTATGAAGCTGCCAGCATAACTTCAATTTCTAAATCTCTAAATCTCATTCTAAGATGTGCAAATCGTCCCAAGCTGAGGAAGACTCTTGTAATGTCCCCGATTTTTGGCCTTCTTAAGGAATAATCATTATTTTAATTATTTAATGTTACTAGGCAAAAAGTGCAAAGTCAAAAGGATAATATTAAATAATTATATTAAAAGGTTAAAAGTGACATGCTTTAAAATAAATTAATAAAGTCACTTTATTAATATATTTTCAAAAAAGTGACTTAAGTATTAAAGAGTCACATCAAGGGGACACATCAAGGGGTCACATCAAGAGGTCACATCAAGGAATCATATCAAGGGATCACATCAAAGAGTCACATCAAGGAGTCATATCAAGAGATCACATCAAGGAGTCACATCAAAGGAGTCACATCAAGATGTCACATCAAAGGTCACATCAAGGAGTCATATCAAGAGATCACATCAAGGGATCACATCAAGGAGTCACATCAAGGAATATTAAAATATTCTTCTAAAAGCTTGTTGAACACTTTTTTTTTTGGGTCTTTCTAGAAGATCGAGAAGTTCTATATAAAGGAGAGTTGAGAGCTCATTTGGTATGCTTGGTTGCAGAGAAAATTGTTAATAAATTTTAGTCTCATTGAGAGATTGGTTTTTTAGGGGCTTTGAGGACGAAATCCCTCTTGGCTTACAATCTCTTCGCTGTTGCAATATACAGTCAAGAGATTTAATGGTGTTTTCAGCCAGGAAACACATTGGTGCTTAATAAAGATCGATTGAAGGCTAAAGTTGCAAATCTGCTTGTCTGAGAAGCTAAATAATTTATGCAATAGCTGATGTATTATTGCATGTTTTTGAATTATTGCAATAGTTGGTTTATTATTGCAAGGGTTTGAATAATTGCAATAGCTGATGTATTATTGCAATTCTGAACAAGGATTTCAATTATTGCAATAGCTGATTTATTATTGCAATAAGGGTTTTTGAATAATGCAATAGCTGATTTATTATTGCAATAAGGGTTTTTGAATAATGCAATAGCTGATTTATTATTGCATTTATTGGTGAGGGTTTCTAAAGAGATGAATTTGAGATCATTGTTCAGATTTATGAAGAGGGTTTGAATTGAAATTCATCCTGCTGCTACAGTATCGTAAGCAGTGACCAAATCAGAGGCGATTGATTGATTTAGTTGGAAGTTTGTCAAGGGTTTTGAGGTTTGATAATTTTCTATTCTCTGCTGAGACTATTGCTTCATCGTTGGAGTTATTTTTGATTGTTTCTGCCTCCTACAAGTTGCTGCTATCTATTTTACAGACCTTGTGGATTAAATCAGGTTCCTTATACATTCTATTTGCTTAATTTGTGTTATTTCAAACCTGCAAACGATTTTATAAGTCTGATTTCTGTTTCAAAAGACCTGGAATGCATTGCTGCAACTGTCAGGGTCTATTATTTGTCTGATCTGCTCATTATGGTGTGGTCTAGAATGTGCAATCTGCTGGTATAAACCTACTGTTAAGTTTGTAATGGTCTGCAATGTAATTCTGGTTGTTGTTATCATTCTGGTCTGCCGTATAATTCTGGGTGGATTTAGTGTCTTTTTGTGATGAGCCTGGTCTCTCTACTCAAAACCCTTATTTTCTTAAGTCTTTAGGTGTATTTTAAGTTTTTTAGAGAATTCTTAATAGACAGAAGAGAAGGGGCGCAGCATATTTTTGCTTGTAAATTGAAATATATAGCAATTTCTCACAGAATGGAAATGCAGAAGTTGTTATTATACTGAAACAATAAGATCATGAATAACAGACATACCAGAAAATCTCCAGTTATTTTAAATAAAGAAGTTGCCAGATCTACAGCTGGAAATGATGAAATCAAGCATAAAGGTACGCCAAATCTCCAGAACTCATTTCTCCCGCTCAGAAACTGGACACAATGCTCTAGAAATACTGGACGCCCATGATGGAAGACCAAAACCAAGCCAAAGGGAGGCGTTTCAACTTAATTCTTCACACGCCTCTTTCAAGGCACAATTCCCAATGAAGGCCGTACGGCTATGAAAAGAAAGGAAGGAAACTCTGCTGGAAACCTCTGTCTGTGAAGAAGGATGCGCCACCAGTAGAAACCCTCAATTATTGTAAACAATAAGCAATCTCAAAATTAACAATCTCTGTATGAATCTGTAGAACCTCTGGCTGAAGCTCTCAACATGCACTGATTCGATTGGTCTTCCACAATCTCAAGAGTGCTCACACTGAAGAGGTAACGTTCTTCAATGGCAGTTGTTCAAACCCTGATCACAGGAGAATGCACAGGCAAAATGCTCAAGGCAAAGTGAAATAGTCAAAAGATGAGTTTCATTTGCCAGGGAAAGGCTTTATACCTAATTGGCACGTATTTCAAGAAAGTACGCCCTTTTCATCATTTAAATCTTTTAATATTTTATTAAGTCTTTCCCATAGTTAAGACTAACACTTGAGCGCACTTTTAATATTTTAAGACATTAAAATATTAAATCCCTTTGAACATTTTAAGTGATATAAAATATATTAAAGTCGATGTGACTTTAATAAAAGACGATTAAGTTAAATAATTAGCTTAATCACTTAAAATTCCATAACTTCAAACAAATATTTATGTCTTTGTCGGTGGATGTGAGGGACTGCCCCTGTGGGATCAAGGACTTGAAAACCCGGAAACGTCCAGGACTCTCGAGAGTTACCCGTGACCCTCTAACTTGTTAGCCTCACGAGAGTCTAAGAAATAGGTTAACCACCATCAAACATGATCATGCGAAAAAGGGGACATCACACTTTAAACTCAGATTAGAATCTTTGTTAGTTCTGCCATGAATGGTGTCTTACTGCTGCAATGCTATAGTGGATTGTCATGAACTGTGGATGAAAGGGTCTTCAATGATATTTCTGAGTGTTTGAAGCCTGAAAACGCTAAGCAACAAATATATGTAATGTCTATATGAGTTCATGAACTGCTGTTAGTGTATTACAGTCCTATTGGTGCTCAGAGAATACAAATCAGACTGTGTTTTGGCTTCTGATAATTACTGTGTAATACCATTATTGTTAGGGGAGTCTTTAGTAATGAATTCGTCATTCTAGTGCTGTTGAAGAGTGCCATGTTATGAAATGTATGAGTCAATTAAGACTTTTGGGTGAAGTTCTATATCAGATTCAGTCTTTGCATTTGCTTACCAATTTGTTCTTTAATACTTCACACTTGTAAGTCACCAAGAAGCACTAGTTTTCAGTCACTGTATTCTCAACTTTCAATCGTTTTGGAGTTGATGTTCATTATACTACAAAATACAGTGATGTGTTATGCCTTGCAAATGAATATATGTTAAAATCCACCATATTTATTATGGCAAATTGCTCAGAAAACATTATTAGTTTGTGTCTACTTAATTGACAAATGAAATATGTCATATTAAGTGTTTGGAAAAAATATCGTTCAATTTGGCAAGGGTGCACACTACAACTCTCCATACAAAATGTTTCCAACTCCACTCCAATCAAGCTTTAGCAAAATTGGCCCTTGGCCACAAATTTTGTACCAATGAAAGAATTAAAGTATTCTTTCCCACAACTACAATAATTCAGATGATATTTCGCACCCTCAAAATTGCTATCAATAGGAAGTTTTTGTTTCCTATGATAAGAAGCAATCTGCAGAAACCCTAGGCACCACAAAATGAAACAACAACAACATCCAAATCTGTCTGTCTGGAAATGAGCCCTCAATGTCTATTTATTCTTTTTCTCCACTTTCTCCAGAAGCTTCTAGAATATTATTTTATTTGTTTTATTAAGTGACTTTTATGATATATTATTTTATTCAAGTCACTTTATTAAATTAATTAAATATAAAGTTACCTTTTAATATTTATTTATTTGATAACTTTATAAATAATTAACTTAATACCACCTTTTTATTTAATTAAAATAATTAATTAGTCATCCTCATAAAATATTCATTATTTTGGACAACTCAATTAATTAAATTAATTAAATCAAACTACCTTCTAAATGGGGACATTACACCATGCCCACACCGGGATCTATGTGATCAGAAAGTGAAGGGTTGCTTATTCAGTTGCTTATTATTGCATTTTTGGCTAACGCTAATGAGTGAAGTTATGGAAAAAATTAAGGGTGGGTTACTACAATTGGATATTAAAAAACTCTATGTTTCCAATCTTTCCAAGAGAGTAGCTGATCTAAAAGAGGTTAGGATACTATATACCAATATGCTTGTTAATTTTGTCTAGTGGAAAGCAATTCAATGAATTAAATTGCAGTTTTAATCATACTCCTGTATTAGCACAATTTATTTCCATTTTATTTGCAAATGTCAATAGGATATGAATGTCACATGAGAACTTGTCAAATAACTGTCATCATATTCAAAACAAAAAAACAAAGAAAATACAACTCCTATCATGTATAAGCGAACTGTTCACTGAAAGCTCCTTGAAGCTATGTACAAAAGAAAATTAAAAAATTTGGGGGTAGACATTACATAAGACCTTGCCTACAAAGCCTAGCAAGGTGGACGAATCTAAAAATGAGCTATGGAGGGAAAAATTGTGTTTCACCTGTAGAGAGCCTCAAGTACCAGGTCACAAGTGCTTGGGAAAAGAACAAATCCACTATATAGAGGTAGTTTCTAATGAGGATTGGGAGGTAGGAGAAGTTGAGCTCGAGGTTGTTACAAATGAGGTTGAGCATGAAAAGAAGGTAGAAGGAGAGCATTTTGGTGTCACACTTGCAGCTCTTTCAAAAGCACCTAGATATTATTCCCTTTGTATTAGAGGAGTCCTACAAGGACAAAGGGTGACAATTTTGATAAATAGTGGAGCCACCCACAATTTCATTGATAGGGGACTGGTGACTAAGACATGGCTAAAGACAGATGACTTTGAAGGGTTTAATGTCACAATAGCGAACACGTATTCCATCCCATGCAAATGAAGGATTCAACAGTTAGAGTTGACTCTAGGAGGACACAAGATGCAAGATGACTTCTATGTGATTGGGATTGGTGAGACAAAATCAGTTTTGGGGGTACAATGGTTGCACTCACTTGGTGAGTACACAAAATTATCAAACCATGAAGTTGAAGTTTAAATCTAATGGGAAGGAGATAGTTCTTCATGACCTTTCCAATGGGGGTCCTGTGATGGTTTCAACTTTCAACAAAGAGGATGGAGAGAGTTTTTTGTATAGACCAAGTGGCTTGGGCAGAAAAGTGTTTGATTATAGATACAATGTAATATCCCCAACTCAAACGATGAGGATTAACAACATATTAGTTATCCTTTCCTCGGATTACCCAAGAGGAAAGGGGCTTTTGAGCATCATTGGGTAAGTATTGGAGTCTTTGGCCTGTTCTCAATTCTATTCTTAAGTTGTGTGCACGTCTTTTTATGCAACTTAAGTGAACTTAAATTATTTTAAGTTGAGGGCATGTCTTTTTAGGCAACTTCAATGACTCCTAGCCAAAAGGTTTAAGTTGTCCCATTTTTATGTACCTTAAGTGACTTTTAAAAGCATGTGATAAAAAGGCAAAGGGGATGTGGGTTTTCTAAGAGCTTATCGGTTCAATTTTTAGGGTTTCAATGTGGGGCATTGGATTAAGAGGTGGTTAATCAAGGGTTAAGATTAATGCATCTCTTTGGGTGATATTATAAAACTCTCAAGGGATCTTTTACAGCTCACTATGTTGTGAGTTTTCTATTTATTGTTGCTGCAACTTGGCTTAATGTCTGAAACCCTTGAGTATCCCTGGTTTCAGAGAGACATACGAACTCCCCCTAGTCAGAAGGGTGTGTTTCAGTGGAAGAGCTTTGGTTTGTGAAACCCTAGCACATCATTTTTCAGAGCTACAATTATTTATCAGGTTTGGAGGCCATTTTTGGAGGTGAGATTCAAAGCATCAAGTTCAAATTTGAATTATCTACAACAAGGTGTCTTCATGTTACTAAGCATCATTGAAGATAGCAACAAAAAAAGGATAAGTGGAATAGACCTAGTGCAGATTTTCTGAGGGTTCTGCCAAGGGCGTCTAGGGTTTTGAAGGCATTTTCTAAGGTATTTGGGCATTACCCTGTATATTGTTGGTTACATTCATCTTAGGAAAAAATAAGAAAAATAATGAAAGTTGTTTCTAAGATTTTTGGGCAATTTTGTTAGTTTTATGAGCAGATGTAATGCACAGAAAAATAATTCAATAACAACACAAAGACACAACAGATACCCTGAGAAAACCCTCCTCTTGAGGGAGAAAAACCCAGCAACAATATATCACTTATATATTGAATCACCAATAGAGTCTCCTTTACAATAGAGGCCAATATGAAGGCCTATAACATGCACCACAATCTAATGCAAACACAGAAACAATATGCTGCAATCTACAGATAAAAACTCAGCCTCTAACACAAGTTGATCTGCCTTGAAGAAGAACTCACACTTGAAAATATAAATGTATGAAATGAATGAATGAACAATTAGAGAACCATCTAATATATATACAATCTGGATGGTCGTCACCCTTCAAGTTAAGTCAAGTTAAGTCGGCCATCAAACAAGAAGACACCTCTTCATAAAGACGCATCCAATAGGCAAGAAGTCGACCACATAAAAACTCGTGCTTCTTTAAGAAATTGCACCACTTCATTAATCATTAAGTCGGCCTTAACAAACAAATGCAACTTAATAAATCATGTCTCTTGAATGAATCAATGTCACAATAAATTAAATAGCCATAGGCTATAATTTAATTTATCACATATGTAGTAAAAGTGATCATTGGAAGAAGATCACAACACTAGCATAAAACATCAACAAATTTCAGTGGATTTTCTGTAAATTTTTCATATTCAGAAATTCCTATAAAATCATAGAAAAATCAAAAAAATATTTTGAGCATAGATCTAAGTTCGTTGATGGGTTTTCTATTTGCAAATAAAATTTCAAAAAAATTTATTGCATATTTTTGGAGATGTTTTTCTATTATCCCTATTTAGGGATATTACAATGGTATCAAAGCTACAAGACTGTGGAAAAGGTGGTCATAACCTGGAAAAATAGTAGGAAATAATGGCAAGCAGCGATCAACAACCATCATCAAGTGAAGAGCAGGTAAAACATATGTTTGTAGAAATGCTAAGACAGTTACAAAACACCAATCTGTATTTAAGTCAGCTAGCTCACAATACAGCAAATGGAAGAAACATGGTGCATGTGGAAAGAGAGGACAGTAACAAAGCTGTAGAAAACAATAAAAACTCTACCAGCAAACCTTCAGGTTCATCGCAATCTAGACCCTTCATGCCTACATTTATACAAGAGAATGAGCTTACATAAGAGGAACCTAGGGAGGACAATGAGGATGCTGAAATTTTGGCTAAGTATCAAGCTTTGGGGGCAGATTTTCTATCAGCCATCTCATTTAGAGATTACTTGGAGGTCACCAAACTAGTGTTACAAAACTTGGACTTGCCTCAAACTTGGCAAGCCGATTTTTGACTTGGACTAAAATCGGCAAAGACCCAACAAATAGAAAAACGCAAGGAATTCAAAGATTTTTATGGATTTAAAACTTGTTTCATGCACCTTTTAATAAATAAACTTTAAAGACACAATAACATCATCAAATAGAAACTACTTTGATCCCATACACAAACATACATCAATCACATAAATTTAAACGCAAATTTTAGCTGAAGGAAATAACAGTAGTAAAACAATAAGATATATAAATGTTGTCAAATGTATACAATAGTCATGGAATATGAAATCCATGACATCAAAAGTTCCAAACATATATCAAAACAAAAGCTAGAAGTCTATGGCTCAGAGGAGCCTGGATCACTCAACGTCAATGCTCCTGCGTAGGCGTCTAAGATAGGTCCTAGATGATGATGCAGCCATCATCTTTGCCTGTGTCTCAGACTCAGTGGCATCCAAACCAGCATCCAAGGTGTCTCCCCATGCTCTATCCTCCTCCTCTACCATGGCTACTATCTCTACCTCTCAATCCGCCTGGTTGACCCAATCAAGGTCCTCATCGCTAAAGACGGGATCCTCTATAATGAACACCCCTGATTTTTTTTTTTGGGTTGTTTCATAGAATAAGACGGAGATGCAGAATGTGTGTGTTTCAAGTTTCAATCATCATGTTTGTTGCATACATTGAATAACATTGCATAGAAAAAGGATAAACACTTATTTGCATCAAATAATATTGAACACCATTACTAATCAGATTTGCATTAATCTAACAAACTGAAATCAGACTTGCAGAAATTATTGAAGACCTTATTACAAAGCCAAAATGTGTATTTTCAGACCTTCGGATGATCAACAAACTTCTCCAAACTCCTCCAAATAACTAAGAGCCAACAACCAATCAATGCAGATTTGATACATAGGAAAAGCCACACCCAAAAAGTGCAGATTTGTGTGACCAACAAAACCCACATGTCCAAAGAAGAATGGTGCCTGCCTTGAGAGCGATTTGCCTTAGAAAATTCAGTCCTTCATCAAACCCACATGCAATGGCTCAAAAGATGGCACCCAACATAGAGGAATACAATGAATTAATACCCAAAATGATACTTGGCAGTCCCACTAAATTATGTACAAACTTTGTTTTTCTAGTATCACAGAAAAAGCACACTAGCACCCTAAAAATCATCTAATCATTACCAAACTTGAACAGCACTCCAAGGAAGCTCACATCACACCAAAAACTAAACACCCTAGGATGGATGTTTCACCACCGAAACCAGCAACCAAGAAGAGAGTTTTCGTCCTCAACCAACAAAAGAAGAACACCCTAAGCTCATTCCAGCAGCATTTCCTTAAGTTGTCAAAACATGCATATGCAAATGAGAGCTCAAACTCATATTTATAAAGTGAGGGAAAAGTTAGGGCAACTTGCATTTGAATTTGAATGTTTTTTCCCTCTCATTTCACTTTATGAAATGACATTAAATTATCCTAAAAGGGGCGTCCAAATTTTTGCCTCCAAAATTTCACTTTCATTTTTTATTTAAAATTGACATTAAGCCCAAACTAGGCATCCCACCTTATGAGGCATAACATTAGCCTTAAAAAATGATAACTAAACTCCCTTTTTAGGCATCGCATGAAATAACATTGGCCCCTTTTTAGAAACATTACTTGACTAGGCCAAGGGGGGCTCTTATGACACACGCCCTCCTCACTTAAGTTAAAATAGCAATATTATAAACTTTAGTGGCAAAATAACAAATATTAATCTTGACCACCAAGAGAACCCACCACTGCCAAAAATAGAAGCTCTACATTGAATTGTTGGATGAATGGAGTTGAAACTAGATACTAAAAATAGTAAATGAGTCAAAACACCAAACTGGTCAAAATGAAGCTCAACTAGAACTTACTAAAAATAGTAAATTACTAAAGATAGTAATTTACTAAAGATTGTAATTTACTAAAAATAGCAAGTTACTAAAAATAGTAAATTACTAAAGATAGTAATTTACTAAAAATAGCTTTCACCACTGGAAAAAACCCAGAAAACTCCTTTGAACATGCTGACACAAACCGATAAAGTTAGCACCAACTACAAAGCAAGGGAACCCAGGAAAAGGGACATTACATCCTCAGCCTCAGTGATCCAATTACGCACACAGCCTTGCAGAAGGGTATTACAATTTATTCATAATCTCCCTAACATCTCTCCCTGAACAGTCCCACGCAAGCAGCAAACAAATAATCATCAACTTCCCTTTACCTCCAATGATCCCTGTTACCTGTACATTTGTTTATCCTCACACGTATGCTTTCCTAATAAGGGCCAGTTGCACAGAATAACATGCCACCAGCCATAAAGTCTCCACCCACAATCTAGGATGGGCGCATGAAGGAAAATATGCCTGACAGAAACTCTTGAAAGCCAATAATAGGTGCGATCAAAGATAGGCATATGAAGATAACCCCAGTCAGGTTTTCTTGCAAGTGTTAAATGCCCCAGCCTTACTTGAAGATGTCAAAATGAAGATGCTGTTAGGTGCAAGCGATACACCCATGGCCCCTAAATAAAATGCCCAGCATAAGGAAGGAATGTGCAGTACACAAGGATGAGCACTAGTCCATGCGAGCCCCAGCAAACAGGTTTGAAGCGAAACCCCCAGCATCAAGTAAAGGCTACATCCTTAACAGCGAACCCACACATGACAGAAATATTGACTCAGCAAAACAAAAAATGAACCTAAATACACAAATAAAAAATTACAACAAAAATCCAAAACTGAAAAGCAAGATTGTAATTTAAAATTTTCCTTATTTTTCAATAGTTGTCCCTTGCCATCCCCTGGCCTCCCAAAAACCCTATTCTGAAAACACATCCCCCATCACTTACTGTACTTATCCCAAGAACTTCATGTAACATAGTTGCAAGCACAATGCCAATTTTAGTAAACAAAAACATCTTGATTAATTTATTATCCTGAAAATCATTTGACTTCCTTTTTCTCAGTAGAATCAATTCTCATATTCCGTTTCTGATAAAATAGTTTTAAACCAACAAAATATTTGCTTAAAAATAAATAATAAATAAAAACTGGCATAACTAGGTCACTTACTTGCTCCCAATTTTTCTTGTTTATTTGGGCCTGTTCGTCCATGGGCCCCTTCATAAAATGTGCAATGCAATGGGGAATCACCACAGGTGTCTGCCATGACGCCAGACCAACTTTAATGTTTTCAGAACCTTCAAAAACATGGACACATCATAAATCAGTGTTAGGGAAACTACTATAAAAACACCAATTATTTTTCAATTTGCAAACAATCCCATTAAATCGTTCAGCTGGAAATAAAATATTTATCAGGGTTTTTTAAATTCAATACAAAAGAAGGCCAAGAAACTTGAGATCGCTCGACTAGAGGGGAAAAAACGCATCTATTGTGTTTGTTTAACATAAAAGTAGAATAATTGTGTGAGTGGTTGACCTGTTCGTGCGAGCATACTCTGTTGGGAGCGAGCAAAAATTTAAAGGGGCTTGCCAGTTTATAAAAACTTATAATCAAAAGATAAATATTAAAAAACTTTAGAAGGTTTATTGATATGCCTTTATAACTTCTTATTATTCACCAATTTGCAAGCAATTCCATTAAATCATTCGAATGGAAGAATGAATGGAATGCTTATTTTAAAGTTCAAATCAAAAAATAAAGAACAAGTATAGTTAGAATGTTCGTGGAAACACCTTCAAAAATAAGGTCACAGCACAAATTGGTATGGGGCAACTTCTCAGAACACCATTTATTTATTTATTCGCAAGCAATTCCTTTGGATAATTTAACTAGAAAACAAAAAGTAACACATGCATGTCTACTGGAAAATATGCATTTTTTTTTTAACTTGAAAACAAAAAAATCAAGCCGCCATATAATGTGCATTGATACGGGTTGAAGAATTGCGTCCCAAATTAAATGGGTATCAGATAAACTTGTAACGGGGCATCATTTACTTATTTATTTAAGCAATTTCGTCAAATTATTTACATGGCAAAAAAGATGCATGTATTTACTGGGACTTTTCAACTCACTTCAAAAACAAATTAAGACGAAGATTAAATAACTTCAGAATGTGCATCGATAGATAAAGACACCTGGATTGATGACTACGATGTTAGATCCTCTTTCTGCAATCAGCTGAGAAGGCACTACTGATTTCAAGTAATCCTGTGGAAGCATACATATATTTATTAATCTCTTTCTAATTTTCAGTCTGCAAACTTAATTTTTCAAACAAAATTTAGGAAAACTGCATACCATTCCGAAATGCTGCCGCCAGTCTTGTTATGAAACTACTATTCGGTTCGTTTGAATGATTTTTCTGAGAATGGCGGTAATAGTTGTATATCAAATATCGGAACCCTTTTTTAATATTGAAGAAAGACACATTGCATCTTGTTCTGTCTTTTCATTTGGTTAGCTTTTTTTTTAAGTCTTTTTAATAGATAGTGACGTTAGTAGGGGAGAAGCTAATCTCACGACAAAACGGCATGTCTTAGACATGATAACATAAACCTCATATCCCATGCCTCTACATCCGTAATGAGATAAGACTGACGAACAGAGTTAACTGACATTTAGGCATGTGTCGTTATGTATTTCATCATCGAGAAACATAGCATGTTGGCGAGTTTTGAAATGAAATGAAATGAAATATTTTAATGACGTCCACGAGGCCAAAGAAGCCTATGGGACCCAAGAGCAGCACAGGAACCACCCACAGCAAAGCCCTAGACAAAATGGAGGCTCTGTTTAAGATCAGCCCTTCTGCAGTGAATTTTGATGATGAAGTTTGCAGTTTTGTCCAGTCTTGATTCTTCAAACAAGGTATTTAAATTGTCAACCTGCACCGTATCCCCATAGTTGGCCCGGATGTCTTTATATGTTGAGCATTGTATGATAAAATGTCATTCCGTCTCCACCACACCCTTGTTACAGAAACGGCATATTCTATTTTCCCACTTCTCTTTAGTAACCACCCACCTACCCGTTTCACACCTAAGATGATGTGAACTAGTCCGCAATTGAGCTATCAATATTTTTGCTTTCCATTTGATATTCGCTCCTATATAGGCCTTTTCTTCATGGTCCCTCTTGGGATTGAATTCTTTGATATAATAATCATTTTTACGCCTTGTTTTTTTCGTCCATATAGCATATTTAATTTTTTCTCTCACATAATTTTTTATTTCTCCATTTGTGTTTGGACACTCATGCATCACAACATCCCATTTCTTCATCCATTTGATATTAAGTTTCATCCATGTGTTCTTTCTTCTAGTTAGCTCCTCCTTCACAATTAGCTTAGGCCATCGATGATCCTCCATATTCTGGACCTTCTTTAGGTAGCTTAATAACCGGGTCATTGCTGAGGCCTCCGAGGGAAAAGCATCGGTCTCAACCAATAAAATTTCATAAGGTATTGCAGTCTTAAGCTTGAGGCTGCATATAATTAGATGTTTTTGTATCCTTTCCACTTGTCTCCATTTCTGATCTGACATGCTGATGCCCCAAATTTCACACCCACAGAGAATTACCGAAGTAACAAGAAGACCAAAAAGCATTCTTTTAGTTTTTCAATCCCATAATTCTGCATTTCTACATCTGTTTTACAAAGAGTATAGCACTTTCTAGCCTCCTTGAATTATTTTTGCTCTACATGTTTCCCAACTAAGTTTGTTGTGAAAATCAAGCCCAAGGTACTTGTACTTGTCCACTATTTCCAGTGGCTTTCCTTCAAAGAGAAATTCAATCTGTTGTTTTTTCTTCACAGTGAGAAGATCATTATTTTGATTTTAGTAGTGTTCACTTGCATCCCGATCTCTTGATAAAAGGTTTCAAGGGCCTTCAAATGTTTTCTCAAATCAAGCGCAGATTTAGCAATTAATATGAGGTTATCGGCATATAAAAGTAGTTTTATTACAAAGTTGGCCAAATGAATGTCTTCCCCACCAACCTTGTCAATCCATTCTTCCAGCTTATCAATGTAAAGCCCAAATAGCGTTGGGGATAGCGGGCAACCTTGTTTGACACCAATGTCACTACCAAAGCATTCTGACATACCATCATTGGTTCTGATTTTAGCTTTGACTTGCTTGTAGAGCCTATGAACAGCCACCCTAAGCTCATGCGGAACTCTCAAATCCTCCATTCTCTTCCATAGCTTGCCCCAAGGGACCGTGCCAAAGGTTTTTTTAAAATCAACAAAGCAACAATAGGCTTCATCTCCTTGAATGTCCCAAATTTTTTCAATCAAAAATCTAAGGGTAGCTCCATGATCAATAGTGGAGTGTTTGGGCCTAAAACTAGCTTGTCCTTTTGCTTTTTTCCCCTCTTTTTCAGCCCAGCTGCTAATCCTGCGCTCAATCATGTTTCCAAAAATTTTCCCCATAAGAGGGTTAATCATAATAGTCTGGTAGTTTGATGGGTTATTTATGTCACCATTTTTGTGCAAGGGGATAAGAACACTAATGGTCCATCCCTCTGGGAAGCCTTCTTGAATGACCCTATTGAAAATGCTCCTAATACAAGGTGCAAGGACCTCAATACCCCACTTTAAATGCTCTGCTTGCAGCCCATCAATATCCTGCGCTTTCCCTCGTACCAACCTTCTTATGCCTTGACTGATATCCTCTACGGTGAAAAGTTCAGTGGTTGCCTTGATTATTGGGGGTCTATGTTTATCCTGCTCACGCTCATAAAGAATTTTTGCATAGTCTAGCCATTGTGAGCTTGTAATATTATTTTCCATTTGTTTTGTTTTCTGTTGTAGCTCCTTCCAAAAAATTTTGGGGTTGTTTTTTCCAAGGGTAATCAGCTCCATTCTTCTATCACTTTTCTTTTTTACTTCGTATCATCCTTTCATACTCTTTTCTGTTTTCTATTGTCATTCCCCCCTAATGGAGCTTCCTTTTTGTTAACTTGCACTCCTCATCGAACCGCGGGTTTGCTGGAAAAGTATTCATACTACCTCTCTTGGGTCTAGACCTCTTGCACTCACCCAAAGCTTTGTGTACTAAAGGAATCAATGTGTTCTTGTTTATTGAGTGCATCTTTATGTAAGTTGTTTTTTTTCAGATTCCTGAAAGAAATTTTTGAGGGCAGCCTTGAAGATTTTCTAATTTTCTTGAGTCATGAGAATTCTACCTAGTGTGGGTGCTTTGTTCTTGCTGATAAGGACTTGTTCCCCTTGCTACTTGATTATGTGAATGTCAAGTTTTACATATATTGGATTATGATCTGATTTCAACTCCATTGGGCACTTACCAATCACAAGCTCCATTATCCTTGTTGTATAGTTACGAGATAAAATGACATAATCCACCACACTTTGCCCATTATAGGTCTTGCAAGTGATGTTGCCTGATTCCGGCCATGATCTCATACCATTACATATTACCAAGTTGAATAGATTGCATATTCCCAACAGTTCTACCCCATAATGAGTGACATTACATTTATTATCTTGAGAGGTTCGTTCCCAAAGTTGATGGTTCTCTTCTTCCAGCCACAGCGGATCATCTTCTCTTTATCTTGACTTTTCAAGTTAAGAGCTTGGATGCTAGTTGTCCTAGCATTAAAATCACCTATTAATATAACTTCCCCCAATGTGCTAAACACTGAAATGTCCTTTTTTAGAGATGCACAGGGGTCCTCACGATCTAGACTCCTTTTCTTATATGATTTGGAGCCTTTTGGGGTGAAGTAGCAAGCAGCCAATCTAATTGTAGTGTGATTTTATGTTATTTTTAGCCATATGTACTGCTTGTTTGGATCTTCTTTCTCTACTTTTATATTTTTGTCCCATGATTCTTTTATTAGGACTGTAACTCCACCATGCCCTTTGCCATTTTTTGTTCTCTCATTCCAAATTGAGGCCTTTTATATCCTTCAAAATCAGCAATTTTACACCCTTCGTGCTCATGAGTCTCAGTAAGAATGATAGTGTCTTTTCCTACTGCTATGGGCCCTAAACCAGGTCCTCTTCTCCAAGGATAACCTTTGCAGTTCCAACTTACTATAGATAAATATTCCTGGGGGGCCCTGAGTTCCTATTTTTGGTGTGTAACTTTGTCACTAACTTGGGCCTTACCATTTTACAACCAAACCCATTTACCTTCACTTCTTGTTGTTTTTACCTTTTCCCACTCTTTTTGTCTTTCTTCTTGTTGTGTTATGGTTAGGTCCTCATCAAAGTAAATTTGTGTACCTTTAAGGAACCTCTTGTTCCTTATTAGCACACTTTTGTCCTCAAGTTTCTCCAAAGTAACTCTTACATGCCTATTTTTACCACCTTCCATCCATTTTCCAATCCTATTTGCTTGTTGAATAACCCCTTACCACTGAAGTTTATCCTTAAAGAAATCCCTTGCCAACTCTTTTGTGGTTTCTTTCTCACTGTAATCTTTTAGCCCTTTAACAATGACATTCATAGTCCTATCATTTATGTCCTTTTCTTCTCTTAACAGCCTCCTGACTTGTTTTTCTATATCATCTCTTTGTGTATCTGATGGTCCTCTTACTACTTGAGCCCAAGATTTGGCCTCTTCCAATTGTTCCCTTAGCTGCTCTTCTTTTATCTTCATGTTGTCCATTACTAATTGTATTTCCTTTAACTGCGAATTATTGCTTTCAGCTACCTCTTTTGGCTTGCTTGTGCTTGCTACATCCATTTGAATTAAAACTTGCCTTATCGATAGTAATTCTTGCTCCCCTTTTGCCATGGAAATTTGCAGTTTGTTTATCTGTTCTTTGAGCAAATTGTTCTCCCTTGTTAATTGCCAATTGACTTATATGACCTCTTTCACTTTGGTGTCTTCATATTGCCCTCTTGTTTCCAAGGATTGGAGTCTCTTCTTCATGTCCATTAGCTCATTGACGTATAAATCTGAGGACCACATGAGTGGCGTTGTGGTGGGGTTGTAAATATCAGAGTTAACTTCCTCCCCTAACACCTTGTTTACATGAATGTTTTCATCTCCATTTTCCTTCTTGCCTGAGACTATGTGAGTTGTTGAGTTCACATTTTCTTTTCCTTTAGATTGTTATGTTTGTTCTTGTTGTTTTTCTGTTGTGATAACTAAGTTCTTGGGTTCTAACCTCGGTAAAATAGCTGCAAGTTTTCCCCTCTTTGTCAACTTCACTTTTCGTGTTTGCCTACGTCTTAGAATCCCCTTGTACTATTTTGCATTTACATAAACACACCTTTCCTCCATGTTTAAAAGGTTGTTTTGACAGAAGCCTAACACACATGCTCCCCAAATGCTATTTGTTGCCCCGATGAATGTTGAAGATTCCATCGGAAGATGTGAAAAGTTAAAAGGAATTAAAAAATTCCCTTGAGCTAACATGCCATTCATAGGCCACTATGTACTCTTTTGACTTTTTCTAGTTATTTCAACACTATCTGACTTGGTTTCTTTTGACCCACTTGCTTCAGTCTAGATTGAAATAATGTCAGTGCCAGTTACAACATTTTCTTTATTTGCATCCCCTGCTCTTAAAAGACCCTCCCCATTTTCAACATGTCCTTTGAGATATTTTCATTAGATCTGTTTTTCCAACTTCATATTACCTAATGTTTCAGATTTATCTGGACTGTTGATAACATTAACAGTATTTGCTTTGTTTGCCCCCACTGGACCTATCAAACTCTCAACCCCAACAAAATTCCCTAGCCCTTGAGGCACACCCTGTTTGATGCTTCGGTTTGAGAGTTTTGTTTACTTGACTTGTTTATGGAATATTTGCTTAGTGTATGGAATATTTGCTTTGTTTAATGAAGAGATAGGTTTTAAAAAAATGGCAAGTAGAAAAGACAAGAGACAAGAGCGTAGACAAGGTGGGGCACACCTGTTCCTGATGCCGAGATCTTTCCTCTGGAAAACGATGAAAAAGCCAAAAGAGACTCACAGCCGCCAGGACCCACCACGCACCCCTACCTATCCCCTACTGTCGCGCACACGAGCTTCCCCTGCCTCAATCGAAGAATGCCAAATGCCCGAGCTCTGAATCCAAACGCCCGCTCTGGAAGAAGAAACCTCGTGCATGTTTTAATATTAATTTGAAAGTTGGAAAAGTTGCCATTTGGACATTTCGCAGTTTGAAGGTTGTTAGGGAGCTCGGAAGCAAGTTGCTAGCATTTGGAGATCAAAGCAAAGTGTCCAATCTCCCTACCAAAATGCATGTTACAGGCACGAGCAGCTAGCTAGTAGGTATGTATATCTACTAGAAATATATGTTGTTGTGTCATTATGCTTAAGGATTGTGGAGAATTGAATGAGTATTTGTTGCAAAACGCTAGGTATTTGTTTGAAAAGCAAAGTTGTTTATGTGTTTTTCTGTTGAGGGTTTGTAAAATTTGTGTTTTGAATGTTCACACCATAACTATTTGAGGAAGTATAGAGCAGTAGCTCACAACCCACTATGGAAATCAAATCTACATTTATTTTCTGCAATTGAAATAGTTCTAGAATAACGTGTAGACAAACCAAAATTGATACAAAGTATGTAACCAAGTCCAAAAACACATTGTGGGTTTGCAATTAAATTATATGTTTTCAAAGCCACATAAAACCCATAATGTTGTTATGTTCGACATTCGTATTTTGAAGGTTGTTGGGGAGCTCATAAAGGAGTTACAGGCATTCGAAGATCGAAACATAGTGGCCAATCTCCCTACCAAGATGCATGTGATAGGTGCGGACAACTAGCTAGTAGGTATGTATATTTGCCAAAAATAAATGTCAATTTGCCATTTTGCTTAGGGACTATGAAGAATTGAGTAAGTATGTGTTGCAAAATAGTGGGTATTCATTTGAATTTATGATTTTTCCAAGGGTTTTCCTTGCAAAAAGGGGTTTTCATTTGATATGCAGAGTTGTTTATGTGCTTTTTTGTTGAGGCTTTTGAAGTTTTATGATTTTAACATTCTCTCCATAACTATCTCAAATTAGGAAAATTGTCAAAATTGAGCTAAGGGGTGACTAACCATTTCAATTGTTACATGTTGAGTGATAAATGTCTTCACATAGATAAAAGGTTTGAAAATTCGTTGTTGTTTGTCAATTGCACTTAATGGCATGGACCAAGGTTCAGGTAGACAGTTAAACCTGCAAAAGCTACCTGATATAAAAAATTGCATGCTTCATAACATGGTGTGTTTGTCAACCTCGACATCACAATAGTAGCTACCAAATCATCCAAATTATAGTAATATTTTTATAAATTTATCATACAATTTTGTGAATATTAATATTTTTTTAAATTAGGGTTTTCTAATTTATTTGTATAAGTTTGTTTGTATTAATATTTAAAATCATAATTAGTGATATATCCTTATGATGCAAACCCAAGGGCACAATCACAAACCAATTGTCAACTTGCCTTCAAGAGGCATCTAACAAAAATTAAAACCTATTATTTGAATATTCTAAACAACTCTCAATGTTTGATAAGAAAGAGATGCATGTTTTCATACTTTAAGTCTTTGACTCCTAGTAGCAGTGCAACGCTTGTCTTTGACCTTTTACTCCACAACTTTCCAAATCACCAAGCCAACTCTTGATGGTTTCAGATACCCTTAACAGAGTCACAACACATCACAAACTCACCCACAAGTCCTTTGGACCAACATAGACTTCCAGTACACCTACCCTTGAAAAGGCTTCTCAATTAGCCCAAATTTCCAAAGCAACATACCTTCAAACTCAACACAGGCCCCTGAATCCTTGGGGAAGCAAATAAAATGCCAAGAAAATGCAAATTACACAATTAGATTCCCCTTGTACGACCTAATTCACTCCAAACCCAAAAACCCTTAGTTTGTGCACAATTTAAGAGGGTTTACTGAAAATGACACTTCTACAATTTCTTAGACCTCGCCACCGACCTAAGCACCTGCCATTAGACTCCAATATGCTTAAAAATCAAAGAAAGTTCTAGAATCTCAGATATTTCTTCAAACCCTAGGGTGGAGACTCTTTTTTCAAGTATTTTTTTCTTCAAGAAGATCATCAAAACAACACTCTATCTCCCTTGTTCCTCCCATACAACCCTATTCATGCATCCTACAACATTTTTAGTCTATCAAGGGCCCATTAAACTAGCTACAATAGATACAGAAGGTGTAAGGGCCCTTTAATGCATGATTTTTTATCACAAACCCTCAAATAGGGTGCTCTCGACCAGTCACAGTGAAAACAATGTTTTCTTCAGCAAAACTCTTTTAAATTCTCTCAATAGCAATGTAAAAGGATGCTAATACACTCTCATACAAAATGTGAATGCTTACATTGCCAAGTTTGGTTGTACGGGCTCATGCAGTTCTACAAGAATGAGAAAAACTCAGAAAAATGAACAAAAACCAAAGATATTTCTTATTGTTTTTTCAAATCTTTTCAAGCCAACTTTACAAACATATTACCATGCCATTTTTAGAGGTTTCTCTTCTCCAATCAACGACCAACTATCCTCCAACTGAAATTTGAAATACTTATAACGATTGGAGTTCTTAATTCCGCTATTACATGCTTCTAATAACAACTTCATTATACATTTTGCAATGTTTGCTTGTTTGACCCTTCTAAGCACCTAAACTATTTCAATGGGTATAATGAGACCTTATTCATTTAAGAACCATGACTTGTGCAAGAAAACTACCTAATACCTATCTTGACACCACCTTGACAACTTTGACACTCCTTTCCATTTGATTTACATTCATTACAAAGTGAATACAATGGCCTTTCAAAGTTGACTAAGGATCACAAAATGGTCACTTAGGACCTTATTTATACTTATAGACTCAACACAAAATCCCTATCAACACTACCTATCAAAATACTTCAAGAAAATAGAGAGGGAGTGGGTGCTCCTGCACCACCTTATGATGGGGAAATGATTTGATATTTCAAATGACACTTTCTTTTGTCATTGTAATAATTGATCACAAAGTGATCTAAAAATTTGATAGAGTTCAATGAAAAGCATGATTCATAAGACAGTTTACTTGTCAACCTCCACATCACAATGTGCCCAACCCCTTTGTGGTTTTCAAGTTTGTATATGTAGGTGTGCATTAGAAATATCAAGAACACCAATTTCTTGCCATTAATGGCAATATTGAATAAACTTGTTGACAACAGTGAATGTTGTGTAGTGCAAGTTGTGAAACACAATGTGCTTTGAAGCTTGCCTTTACTTATATGTGAACTTTTTCATGACATACAAATGTACAAATGTATAGAAGGGGTGCTATTTTATCAAATAGCATGTTTCTCATTATGGGCGACATCTATTCACCATAAATATGTACATAGTGGAAGATGCATATACATTTCAAGCTACAACCTAAAAAAGCCTAGAAAGAACATATTCTAACCCAAAACTATATTTTGATCTATCACACTTTCTAATGTCTAATCTTGTCAAACTAGTAATGAGAGTCAACCAATGGGTGGTTCACTTAATGGGAATGCAATGTTGTAACCACCTAGGTGGTGCTAAGTTCAAATCTCAATATAAAAAAATAAGAAAATGAAAAATGAGAGTCTGAGCATGCTTTAACTAGATCTCAAAGTCAGTGGACAAAACCTTGAAAAAATCAAAATCAAAATCATATATGCACCATTTTACATTCATTATGATTTGAATTTTCACTATCATATGCTATGGATCTAATATGATCTACGGATTAATATGATGTGAAATTGAATAATGTGACATGGAGTGACACATGGGTATTTAAGATTATGAAAGTGACGACACCATTCTTGGCACTTTTGTTTGTACCTTCCATTTTATTTGTCCCCTATGCACTTTGTTTGAGTCACAAATAAAAGCAAATGAGAGGAACAAGGGAAAATACAGAGACGATGTAGAAAGAGGTGGAAAATGTTGAGAGGCAAAAGAGGAGGACAACAAAAAGTCTATAAAAATGGAAGGTACAGACGAAAGTGATAAAAATGGCATCATCACTTTTAGAAGCTTCAATACCCATATATCATGTCATGTCACATTAATTAAATTTAAGATCATATCAGATCCATAACATACAATAGTGAAATTTTGAATCATAACGATGTGACATGCCTCATGAGTTCTCGTTTTAAGTTTGAGTTGTTGCTACTTTACGAGTGATCCTCCTAACAACCAATTTATTCATAATTAAATTTTAATTACATAAAAAAGTATGGAAAAAAGAGGCAAAAGCTAATCTCCCTACAAAAGTGCATGTCTTAGAGATGATAACATAATGCCCCATCCACCATATGATGGCATCATGTTACAAGATAAGACTAGCGGACAGATGTTGACGAACATTTATGTTGAAAATTGAGGTGTTTATGTAGCTTAATAATTTGTAAAACTTTATGACTGTTGATCTAAATATGTATTCTTTGTTACGAATTCTTTGTGGGTAATTATCTGATTAATTCATTTGATCATTTGTAGAATGAAGACAAACGGTTGTAGAAGAATTAGACAAAATATTAGAAGATACACAACATATACCATGGAGAAACCCTTTTGGGGAAAAAACTCCACCAAGAATCAATGTCTTATTTAATCTAAGAATAAGATTACAATAATTTCAATCCTTGCTTGAGATGCTTCTTTTGCCTTCAACAAATCTTGTTCACAACCTACAATAAAACTGATACAAACTCTCTTCAACTTGCTTGAGATAAATATGCAATAATCAACTTTGTAAACTCCAAAGAGTTACAATTACAAAGCTCAAAGCTTATCACCAAAAACCTACACCTATATCTTGCAAGTAGAGTTCTACCATGAAGAACAATGTCAAATCAACTCCATCCATTTTGGCATCCCAAACTAAAGTCATAACTCAACCTTTATTCTGAAGATATCTTCAAAGCTTATCCTCAAAGTTGGCACCCAAGAATGGGTCCACTTAACTCAGCTTTCTAAAATATCTTAGCATGCAAAAGTGTTAACTCCAAGAAGCCAACTTGGGTGCCCAAGGTGGGTCCAAGTCATTCTCTATTAATTGAAACATATCTCTTCGCCATTCATGCAAGAATGGTCATCCCCTGTTAACTAAAAGTAGTCACTTGTTATCTGTCATGCAACTCAAGTCATTAGTCATGCATTCCAAGTCAACTAAAGTCAACTAGCATTCAACTGAAACCAACTACATGCAACTGAAGATAGTTGAACCATAACTGAACTAAACTAAAATGTTACTAAATTGAACTGAACTAATCTAAACTGAACTTCATGCATGTAAACATCAATCCCTAACTTCTAGGATCTTTACATTCATTGTAGAAGTGTTATCTTTTTCTCCAAATAGTTAACTTAACTCAATGTGAGTCCCACCTTCCATGTGGGTGCCCCATGTGCTCCTATTATTTAGGAACTCATCTTGGACGCCCTCCCATGCTCCTATCATTTAGAATTAATTACAAATTTCAATTAACATGATTATATCATTCAATATTAATCTCTTTCTAATCCTAGTGTTTGATAACACTTTCCAAGGACTTAGGAGATACATGAAATAAATAATGTTTAGGATTGCAATTAAATGGCATCATATTTCCAACAATTTAGGCATGTGTCATTTTGAGTGTTGTCACATGTCCTATCATCAGAAAAAATGTGGCATGCTAACAAGTTTTAAAATTAGCATGTTTAAAAATTAATCTCCCTAAAAAAACACATGTTTTAGACATAATAACATAATGTGATGCATGTGTGGGTTGCATGTTTCATAAACCATCTACTTACAACCCAATGTAGTTCCAACTTGCAAATACTGTGCATTCTATTTTTCAATGATATGAATAAATTGAAACATATTTTTTACTATAACTAACAATTGTGGTAAAATTTGAAGGTGTTTTTCATTACATTCATACTCTGTAAATAACAAATGGTTTTAAAGACATTCATATTGTGAATAAAATTATGGTTTGGAAAATAGTGGGTGTTATAAAATCTGCAACCCACATTCTATTTTAAAATAAAAAATGCATGTCTTAGTTAGGATAACATATGATTATGCCTCATCCACCATACGATGCCATCATTACAAGATAAGACTAATAGACAGATGTTGACAAACGTTTAGGCATGTGTCGTTTCAAGTGTCATTGTCAAAAAAATGTGGCATGCCAACAAGTTTTAAAATTAATCTCCCTAAAAAAATGCATGTCTTAGACATGATAACATAATGTGACACATGTATGGGTTGCAAGTTTTATAAACCATCTACTCACAACCCATTGTGTTTTCCATCTAGATATACTGTGCATTTTATTTTTTGATGATATGAAGAAATTGAAATGCATTTTTTACTATAACTAACAGTTGTGGTAGATTTTTATGGTTAACCTTCAAAATGTGAAATATCCAAATGGCGAATTTTTTAGATTTGAAACTAATTTTAAAACTTGTTGGCATACCATGGTTTTTGATGATGAGACACATGACAACACACACCTAAACATATGTCAGTCTTATCTCGTTACAGATGCAATGGCATGGGGGATGGGGTATTATATTATCATGTCTAAGACATTCCATTTTTCCAGGAGATTACTTTCTCCCCCTTTCATTGAACTCTCTAAGTAAAAAAAAGAAATATTTTCAATACATTCATATTGTGAATAAAATTATAGTTTGGAAAAGTGGGTGTTATAAAACCTACAACCCACATATTGTTTTAAAACCAAAAATGTATGTCTTAGACATCATAACATTATGATCCAGGTGGATCTTCAGAATCTGAAAATTGAAGTGTTCTAGTTTCCCCTGGAAGCAGTGCCACGGCGTAGAGCTTAGAATACTGAATCCGGCGCAACTTGAACGAGCAAAAAAGGAGTTTGTTTGCTCAAGTTATGTGCAGTCAAACTTTGGTCAAAGGGTGGTCAACTCAGCTTCCAGGGACAAGAAAAAGGATGAAATTTTGACATCATAAAAAATGATCGAAATTAGCGTCATCACGAAGGTCTCATCATCACGATTCCAACAATGTTCGTTTCGTGCAAATTGGAGTCCGTATGAGGAAAATAGAGCTAGTCAAAGTTTTAGTCAAAATGATGATGTCAGCATGTGACATGGCAATTGACTAGATGTGACGTGGAAATTGCAGGTGATGTGGAAAAAAAAACTCACAAAATTCACATACCATACTTTATTTATGAAAATAAAGTGTGGAGGCTCATTTAATCTCACAAAAATCCATCGGATTTTGTGGGATCCCAATCGGATTTGGTGGGATCCTAATCTCCTAAAAATCAACAAAATTAACTCATAAGAAAAAAAAAAACCTCCTAAAATAACATTAAATTGTTATTTTATTTTTAAAAACTCAACCCCATAAACTCAAATAGCCCGTGAATATAATAAGACAAGGGATTTAAAAACAAATTCCAAATGTTTTATTAAGGGGTTGTTTAATGTTTTTATTTTTAAAATGGGGGAGTTATTGTTTTTATATAAACGGGTTAGTGTTTTTTTGTAAGGCTTATAATTATAAAAGCCAAAGGAGGGGGGTTAATTTGTTATTTTATTTATTATGGTGGTTTTTAACCCCATATGCAAAATTGAAGTATAAATGGAGGATCTAGGAGGCTTCCCAAATCATCCATCAGTTGATCATTCTCCATTGTATCCCTTTCTCTTGGTCTTTGAGAGGATTTTGTGAGAGAATTATTAGAGGGAATTAGGAGATTATTTGAGTTGGGATGTAATGTTGTTCTAATCTTGTAGTAGATCCTTTAGGCAGATTCAGTTCGTTACTCTTCGTTAATCATCCCTAGCTTTGAGGGCTTTTGAGAGGGGTGTGAGTGAGAGACTTTTTGTATGACTTTGTGGAAAGGCTACAAGATATTATAAAGCAATGTTGCAAGAGGCTCTAGTGGGGATTGTACTACCATTTCAGAACAATTCAATAAATTGGTCACTCGGTTGAGCTCGACCCGGAGATGTAGTCCACTTGGACGAACTTCGTAATCAAATTGGTGTTTTCTTTACTCTCTCTTGGTTCTACATTTTGAATTCTCTTTGTTTAATGTTCCTGCTACTCCATTGTTGATGTCTTTACGCCTTCACTCATAATCATTTAGCAACATTTGTCATAGATCCCTTCCACTTTATAGATCAAGTGGTATCAGAGCCTTGTTTGGTTGGTTTTGCAGGAGTGATTGTGAGTCATTTTGCTATTGGTGGACTTTTGGAGTTTGGAGCAAGGGTGGCATCAAAAAAGGGTGAATCTTCAAGGCTGACATTGACCACATCCATGGTGGATGATTTCATGTCAATGAAAGGCATGGTTGAAGAACTCTATCGAGACCATCGAGAGAAGGTTGATAGGATGCAAGAGTTGGAAGAAGCCAATCGATGCCTACGGACAAAGAATGCAGAACTTCAGCAGTTGTTGGAGGAATCCAACATGGAGAAGGAAAGACTGCAAGTGTTGTTACAGGGAGTCTTGGAGGAGCAAAACGGGAATAGTCCTCCTGTGTCAGGGAGTACACACATATGTGGTTTCTATTCGCATTCTAAGGATACATCATCCTCATACTCCCCGCTTACCCCACCTGATAGTACGAGAGCTTCTTCAGCGACGAGGCCCATGGCTAGATTAGCTTGTGGCCATGATTGGGCTAACTCTCCTGGTGCAGTAGAGTGTGCTTACTGTCGATAGATGGAGTACCTTCAGACTCTTAATCTTCCTAATAGTGACAGTAATTATCTTGAAGCCTCTTCTTCCATCAAATAGAAGAAGTCGGCAGATGATGAGAAAGACTCTTTTGTGCACTTCAAGAAGCACACAAGAGGCATAGGATCGAAGCTACTTGGGAAGATGGGTTTTAGAGGAAAAGGCTTTGGTATTTCCGAGCAAGGCATCACCAATCCGATCGAGGCAAAGAAACGACCACGATACCAAGGATTGGGGTTCAGAGGAGGAGATGGACAATCCTCTAGAGCTCATAACTTCTGCATCAATGGACATTGGGAGGCAAAGTGTTGGAAGCTGCATCCAGAGCTTCATCGTCGATTGAGGTCTACTGAGAGACCCAACCACTAGAAAGTTGAGGAGACGAAAGCAGAGCTGGCAGTAGCTACCACTTCTGAGGTAGTCCCAGGAGAAATTCAACCATAGCCTGAGCAACCTGTGAAAGCGAGTTCCTTTGAACAGCTTCGTAGGAGCTGGGAACAATGTTCATCAAACTAGTATATCAGCTTGTGTGTGTTTATTACATCTTTTGTAGTGTGATGAATATGTTGATAAACTAGTATGGTTTTATGAGCATAATCAAATTGTTTCTAACAATTTTTATGAAGTTGTATTTCTCTAGAGGTTGAGATTTTGTAAGGCTCTTGAAGCCACATCTCTTGTAATCTAGAAAGGAGAATACTTTGTAACTTCTTATTGCAGGGTTTTTAAGGACTTGTACCTATAGATTTCAAGTGCAAAGCTTCAGTTGAAGAGCACTTTTCAGCTTAAGAGTTGCCGAGAATGGTCAATAGTGACCTTGCATGTTCTCAGCTTGAAGACTCAGTTGAGGCCATTTTGAGGATATGTCTGAACTCAGTTGAAGTTCTTGAAGGATGTTATCGGTGACCTCGTTGCTTCAAATGAACGTGACCCGAGCTGTATGGTGGAGCCTTGAATCAGCTATTTCGAAGTACAAAGGTGAAGGAATATTTCAGGCTGAGGCGTAGATACCATGCTCGAGCAGTTGGAGGAGCAAAAGAAGCATGCCAGAGAAGATGGTGAAGATGGAGAATGTGAACTACCCTGTGAGAAGCACTGAGAGATAGGTTTACCATACTCAATTTTTCTTCTTGCTTTGGGTATACTAAGTTCCATTTTAAACTGCATTGTGATGAGTTGTGAATTTCGTGTTGCTGAAATGTAAGACCCTTGTAGAGGGCAGATGTGGCAATAGGAACAACTCTTGTTGACAGTACATTGCCGAAGTGTAAGACCTCAGCAGGAAGATGTGGTAGTATGTACGATCTAGTGATTCAGATCGTGGCAAGTGGCAAGATGCAGAATGGGAGATGTTTTAGAAGGAAATGTAAACTTTTGGAGGACCAAAAGTTCTTCAGTAGGGAGGTTTGATCCAGGTGGATCTTCAGAACC
>VDFB02113889.1:0-11386 GCA_007258455.2 Sequoia sempervirens
TATTATCTGTAGAATTTATAGACCTGCAATATTAAATGTATGAGAGATGTAATGACAATGGAGGATTCAACATGATTAAAGGGGTTCTTCATGCCTTGGTTCAAGGATTGTGAGGGTTGCAAAGAATATCTCTATGAAGCCTTCTTAACACTTATGTTGGATGTTTCTCTGACAGCAGGTATTAAGGACAACATTTAAATGACAAAGAACATGGCAGATAGGAGAGTGATAGTCATCACAAGTGCAAGGAATACCATGCATGGACTGTGCAAGTCAACCATTCAAAGGACAGTCATATGTTACCATAATGCAAAGAGAAGCCTAATAAAGAGGCAGAGTTATATAATGTACAGTGCCAATATCATAGTGAATAAGTGTGCAGTTAGGGGTGTTTTGGGTTAATGCACAGTTACCAAACACCAAGGAAGAAGACATGATAATGCCCATGTATTGACAGTCATAAACTAAACACTTTTGCATCAATAGAAGACAGCTATTAGCTATGATGGTTTCAGATCTTGAGGGATGGCAAGATTAGAATGAAAGTTGCAAAGATCACCATGCAGTTAGAATAATCACAGAGGTATAGACACTGAGGGCAGCCTACAGTAAGAGCAGTGGAGGATAGTCTATGACAAGGTTTCAAGTGACAGTGAAGTTCACTATTGAAGAAGGCAGCAATCACCCAGGATTGCTAGTATAGGGACAGTCTGTAGGTGATTGGCATGACTGTGATCTCATTAGGGTCCTTTACTGCTGGTGAATGAGAAGCAAAAGGAAGACAGTGGCAGGGTTTTTAGGTCAATGAGCAATCGTAGAACAGTCATGATGTGAAAAGATAATGTAAAACATGACAATCATCAAAAGAATTTGTGAGGAAGATCTTAATTGCTAGAGGAGAGCACAGTCCACAAAGGGCAGTGAGCTATGACAGTGTGAAAGAGAAGTAAGATAAGATGGTACAATCATGAGTATATTATCAAAGGATAGTGACCTAAAGTTGGATTGCAAGCAGATGAGTGATATATCTAGTGACAGTAACCACTAATGATAGATTTAGTTCACGACAGTGACAGTCACGAGATACAATCTATGCATGGACACTGAGAAATATGGTTTGATGTCTGTAAACTGGATAGATGAGGAGTTAGTGGTTCACTATGATTCTTAGTAAATCAGTTGGCAAGAAAGGGTTCATAAAGTTAAAGGCATAAAAGCCACAAAAGACAGTGATCTTTAGATCCTTGAGCATGTGATAATGTTTTCAGCCAAATAACATGAAGGAAAGAGTATACAGTATGTAAAGACTATACAAGTGGTCATGAAGAAAGGATTGACACAAAAATGTTAATCTTTGTGAAGTAAAATAGGTCAGTCTAGAGAAAAGGAGGACCATGGAGAAAGGATATGATAGACAGTGAAGGATAATGTTTTAAAGAGATTCCAAGGCAGATAATGCTCCAAAAAGAAGAATGATGCAAGGTGGTTGGAATAGTAGTAGATCTTCTTCATATGCAGAGGATAGCAGAGATCAAACTCACATGCACAGAACAGTTAGGAAGAGCTATGTAAAATGTATAAGCCATGGTAAAGATAGCATTGTTCTAGTGACAATAATATCCAAATGATGGTAGTATCATAGGCAAATCTCCACGCTAGTCAAGGCCTTAGCGGCTTAAAGTCACACGGATTGTTAATGTTTGGCAGCTTCAGGTTCGTCCTTCCAGCCACAAATGAAGACATAAATTAATCAGCTATTTATTATATATGAGATATTTAATGGCAATAATGTAATTCCTAAAAAAGGGCTGACCTCCTTTGTATTTAATATATTTTAAATATAATATTCTTCTCTACCTTGGCCGACTTTGTACATGAAGAGGTGCGACCTCTCTCTCATTGTGTATATATACAAAGTCATTTCCATTCCTTCATGATCAAGCAAGTTCGATTTATTCCTTCATTCAAATGCAAATTCCTTCAAGAGCAGATTGCGAATTTCTCTTAAGTGCAGATTTAGATCACAAGGAAGAGCAGATTATCATCTGTTATTGCATCTAGAGTTGATGCTGGATATTGGCCTTGTATTGGCCTCATTGTAAAGAGAATTATTGCCATTACTTATATATAAAAGAGAGATCTTTGTTGCTGGGTTTTTCTCCCTCAAGAGGAGGGTTTTCCCAGGGTATATGCTGTGTTACTGTGTCTGATTTTTGAATTAATTTTCTGTGCACTGATCTGATCTTTAATTTAACATGGTATCAGAGCCAGGTTAGGCGGAATATCTGATCAGATTTGTCTGTGCAATTCATATGAATTTCGAATAATTCTGAGCCTCTAAGTCAGCCTTAACTTTTCACAATTTTGTTTGCAAAAGCATAAAGGCATCCTTTTCCTAGGGAACCTCCTTCAGTAGTTGTGATTGAAGGAAAACCAAGTGATGTAAGTTAAAGGTGATTGGGGTACTCAACATCATCTGGACAAGCCGAGCATATAAGTCTTGGGATTCGGGTACAAACAGTTGAGCAGTGATTCTCATCTAAGTCACTGATTCTTGTCTGCGCCTTGTTTCAGATCTTCACCTCTGTTCGAGTTTCCTTTAGAGATCGGGCTTGGTGCATCCCTGTGGCTGCAGCATTTAAAGTAATCATTATTTGCTGGGCCAAGTGTTGAACCAAACTCTTCATTTTATTGAGTGGATCATCAATATTCAGTTGTGCCACTTATGGTGTTTGTTCGATGTTGTATTTACTTGAATGCATTTTTTTTGATATTACTCATCTCAAATATTTGACTGTGTGTTATGTTTCTGAGCTAGACACATTGCAGTGTGTATTGAGATCCTAGTTCTCATTGGCGTGACTTGGAGGTCTTCACTCCTGCATGTCACCTCACCCTCAGCCGCACTCTGTATCTCTACACCAGGCGCAGGGGCTAGACCAGTGAGCTTCATGCAAGATCAATCCAGATGTTATCGCCCAAACAATAGCAAGATCAGTCTCTTTGCTATCATGTTCCTACTGTGGTACATCATCGAGTAAAGATGATGGTTGTCAGATTGAGTAAAATGACTGAAACTAAATAGAGATAAGTATCTGTTTCTCTATTGTTGTTTATACTTTTATTTTTATTTTTTTTGTGAAACTCAAATCTGCTAAACTTGTGTAGATCTGATAAAGGCTATAAGTGATAACCTTATTTATCTCTAACACTCTGGGTAATGCTAGTAAGAAATGTTGCATAATCTGGTGGATTGCAGCTGGAAACGAAGAGCACTGTAAACAGTCTTAGGTCTTGTACAAATTATCTTGCCAGAGGTTTGTGTTCAAACCGTGAAGGTTGTAGACAAACCTAAGCACAAGAGCAGTGTATCTTACCGTGATCATTAACTGTATACATCAGAATACTTCAAGAGATAAGTATTTTTTTTTGTTTTGTGGAAATCACCCTTCTAGGCTGAATTTCTGGATGATGTGTGATTAGTATAAAGAGATAGTAATTTCTCTTGAGTTGTGATCTCTAGCATAAAGATCCCTTGAAGACTTCAAATTATCTATTGTGAGTTGATTCATGCTAATCATGTAGATCTCTGAGTGTGACTTTGAGGATGAGAAAAGAAATTACATTTTCATTGTGATGGAGTTGATCACATCCCGATATCATTTCTCTAGCATGAATTGTGTTAGAGCCTTGACTAACAGAGCTAGGTTCTACATACTAACCGCATAATAGCAAAGAAATCTGTAGTTATTACCCAGTTAATGTTTTGAAGTTAATCTTTGAGTTTAGCCTCGAGAGTAAAAGATGAAAGAAAATTTATATCAAAATTACATAAAGATAAGTTTCCTTATCCAGCTAGTTTAATCTTTTGATATATTTCTGCTCTTTCAAGGTTTATTTATTTATGTTCTAACATTGTATGTAACCTAAGATAGTAAACCTTGTATGATTCTAGTCTTGATATCTCCTTGGATAATTATAATGCATTTAGTAATCTCTCTCTAAATACTTTGTGAACAGCTAAGAAATGAGGGAAAGTGATGAGAGATTATGCTTAACAATGAAAAGATTGGGAGGCATCTTATGAGTAAGGTATGCCAACCAAAGAAATGATCAAGCATGGGGGCACAACTTGCAGCCATGTGAGGCCCCGAGTTGGTGGCTAGAGGGAGTTCTCTTCGAGAGAAAGTGCTTTGCAATCTACAGTAGGGGATCAAAGAGGGAGTTTTGTAACTCAGCGAAAAGTGAAGATTATTGTATTGCTGGTATTGCGAGGGCAATCTTGGACGAACAGGTCAAAAGGTTGATGCAAGTGCTTGAAGATTCAGAGGGAGCTTGTTGAGCCTGAAGAAGATGGTAATCTTGTTGCAGCTAAGCATATCCTGAGATACTTGCGTGGCACAGTTGGATATGGATTGAGGTATTCTTCAGGTTGGGTCTGCTATGACTTTATGGTGTAGCAGGAAGCAGTCTTCAGTAGGACTGAGTACAACAGAGGTCGAGTTCATTGCAGCTTGCATGGCAGCTTCGAGGCCGGTGTAGCTTATTAAGCTCCTTACTTGAGGATTGTTTTGGCGGACAATCAATGGAGACCTACTATTATTTATTGTGACAATCAGAATGGCTTGTAGCTATATTTCATGACATGGCAGCGAAAGCTATTTGAAGGTGTTTGTTGCATTTATGAAGCAGTTGATGGTTGGATACGTTGGTAATAAGCTGTTGAACAGTTAAGGGCTACTTTTGGGGCAGTTAATGACACTTTTCAAGCATCTTATGAAAGCAGTTTCAAATATCTAGAAGGAAGTTTGACCAATTACCCACCTATCTAGCAGATGAGAGACAACAGTTGTACATATTTAGGCGTGGAAGGAAACTTTTGGAGTCTTTTAAGCTGCTAATGAAGGTTGAAAAGGTCAACATTTCCCTTCTCCAATGCCACCAAGGAGTTTTCAGTTGTCAAATGCATGATGAAGGCAGTTTCAAGCGCCCAGATGAAAGGAAGCAGTTAGCAACAGTTTTAAAAGAGTCATTTAATTGTCATTAGATGCTGTCCTACATTCTCTCCAATGTAGGATAGGCAAAAAGGAAGCTAGGCTCACTTTTTTAGTTAGTTCTTACTTTTGCTGTTGTATGTTGTAACCTTTTTAAGTTCTCAGCAAAACATTGTACTGTAACTCAAAAACTAGTCTTTGAGACTGAAAGAGAATTGATGTAATTTTTCAAATTTTGAGAGGAAACAAATCAATTATTTTCAGACTTGTATTTGCTATAAAAACACTTTTTCTCAATAAAATTCAATATTTTTGCCTTAGAAACTATTTCATTATGTGCAAATGGATGATTGATATGTTTTTTCTGTGTTATATGCTAAAACCTCAAAAGCATTGTCTCATTTCCATCACTTTTAGGCAAAATTGTATGTATCATGCAGGTCATAGATTATGCCACTAAAGTTAGAACTCTTTATTTGTGAAAAGTACTCGATTTTCTTTTTAAAGCTTACAAACTTTTCAGCTTTCCTATGAAACACTTATGCATGAACATGTTAGCCCTTGAGTTGTGAAAAAACAAACTGAAAAACTAGAAACATTGAACGTTGAAAGAAAAACTAAAAAAATATTTAAAATAAATTGTTTATTTTTTTAATACATTTTTTCATATTGTCTCTAGAGAGACAATAATTGGGATTAAAGACATACTGTCTGATTAAAGACATACTATCTCTAGAGAGACTGTATGTCTTTAATCCCAACTATTGTCTTTAAAGAGACAAAAGTGAAATTGTCTCTAAAGAGACAAAAATACTTTTGTTTCATATTGTCTTTACAAAGACAATTTTTTAAGACAATAATTTGAAAACTCGCTTAAAGACAATATTTAAGACAATACACAATTTTTTTTTGTCTCAAGTTAAGACAATTTACTCAAAAATTGTCTAAAAAATTGTCTTAAACCCCCCTCTGTAGTAGTGTGTTCAACTATAATTACACAAAGATGGATGTGAATTCTATTCATTTGCAATAAAAATTGCCTATACAATGAGCATATGCTGATTATTAAAAACTAAAAACCACCCCCAAGAAATCATCATAACAAAATATACTCAAGTTTTTGTTAAGGACTTGGAAGTGATCTCCTGTTATTGAAAGCTAAAAACTGTCTTTTTCCATGCTAACGCTGCCTTTCCTGCCTGGCATGTGAATGAGAAACGACAGTGTTAATAAAAGTCTCTTATGAAGGCTGCCTTTAGATACAGTTCATGTTTGTTTTGTACATTTTTTATGTACTTTCCGTAATTGTAGTGCAAGATTGTTTTAGTATTATGCACTTAATTTACATACTATTCTGGGAGATTTGGATAAGTTCCCTCATTAAATTGTTTCTTTACCTGTAAGCTAAGATCTTGTTATAAAAAATTTAATGTTGTGTTCTACATGTCATCCAACAATATCATGTTACAAATTTTTTGAATTTCCAATGTTATCGTATGGCAATAGTTTTGCTTTATTTTGAGTTAATTAGTTTGAGGAGGTTCTTCATTATTATATTCCTCTTGAGACAGTTGATCTTTTCTTTTTGTAAACCATAGAATATTTGTTTCCTATAGATTTGGCTTATTGCTTGTGGGCATGTGGCTAAGTCTTTGAGAATGTTTATAGACTTATATTTGTGTTGTTGTTAACAGCTCAAATTGCGTTGGATAGTGTCTAAATATTAGTTTATCATTTTTCAGATCAAAAAGTGGATTCATGGAGGAGAATGGATCATGAAACTGATAGTTCTCAGCAGATACAGACACAAGAAAAAGATGTCGTTTCAGCTGTAGCAACTGTGCTTTCTAATCTTTGTGGTCCAGGTGAATGGATGCCAATGGCAAAGCTTCACTCCGAGGTAAATCCTTTTTCTCCCATGTATATACAATTGGATGAAGCTTTTCTTGTACGTTGTAAGCCAAAACACATCCTCAAAGTTACATGAAAAATATGATTTGAAAGCACAAAGGACATAATGATGGCAATAGACAATTTGAGGATGAAAAGTTTTTATGACAAAATTCTATAAACGCGACAATTTTATCACATAATCCCAATATTAAACCTAGGACAAATTAATGTTATCCATGCACTATAAGTCTATAATGTTTAAATGCTGAAATGGATTCAAAAGTATTTGTTGTGGCTCTATAATGTTGTAACTGCGATGGGGTGATCCCATAATAGTGGTTTACAATTTTTGGCCATGTGAAAATTTTATTTTTAACTAAATCTTCACATTGAGGACACCTATAGCGGCTAAGCGAAGTGAAATTTGAAGATGATGATGATGCAAACTAGAGTCTCATCACATTTTTACGTAGATTCTAAAAATATTTTTTTTTCAAATTTTTTGGAATCAAATTACTTTTCTTTCCATCTCCCACAAAATTGGTTTCAAAAAGCGGCATTTTTTTAAAAAGTGGCCTTGCAAGTATTAAGCATAACTTTTCCGCGAGAAGGATAAAATTCTAATTCTTTCAAATTTAGATTTGTAACTCCGATATCTAGTGCTTGCACTTGCTTAGATAGTTTTATTGGTCTTTTTCTTTAATCAAGTTTTGAGAAGTCAAACCAATGACAATTCGGACATAAGCGGCTAGTATAACCGCGTAGCTTTTTTGTATATGCTCCAGAAATTTAATTATTTTTTGTTGGATCAAGGACTTCAATATAAATTCTCATATTTTTTCAATTTTTTGATAATGCTGCTATTTTTCCACGTAATGTGAGAATAGAGACCCAGCTAATTTTAAATAGAAAAACCTATGTTTAATAAAACTAAAAACAAATACATAATAAAACCAAAACATATTAAAATTATATTCATTGGATATTAGCTGGTTTAGAGGACTACGACTCAATTGGGTTTGTGAAGATTCCCCCATTTTCATCCTCAACCCAAGCTTCAAAGCGTAAAAAAATAGGTTTTTTGTGTGAACAAAGTCAAAAATTAGGGAAAAGGGGGGTTCGCTAGAACCAGGGGGTTCTAGCGAACCAGGGTTCATTCGAACCCCCTCAATATGAATTTTCCCTTTTGTTTTTTGGGTGAGAAATGTGGGCCCCGTGGTTGATGGGTTCGGTCAAACTTGTAGGTTCATTCGAACCCCTAAAACCAATTTTTTTGCCATGGGGCCATTTTTACTCGATTTTCCTTCCTCCATAAAATTGTAAACCACTATTGTGGCTTCACTTGATAACCTTATTGTAGAATAAAAAACTAATGACACCAGAAAGCTAGGGGAGTACGAGCAAGGAAAAACTATAGAATAAATGAGTTGTTAATGTTTATTTTCTGGATCTATGAGTCCAAGATAATTTTCATGGATCTATTTGGTGCTAATCATGGGGTGGGCCAGAATAGCTTAGGTTAGTAAAAATCATAGTGCATCCATGCCAATGTCAATTTTATATACACTGGATGGCCAATATGGAACCCTTTCCAGGTGGACCTGATAATGATAAGGCCCAATGTATATAAAAATTTACCATTGTATTAAAACTCAACGTAACAATCTTAACATAAATTAGAACTTTAAAACATTTAAATTATATATAATGTAGGTTTCTTATCTGCCTGATGCTTTATATTAGAATACAAATAGGAGTTTATTGCCGATTAAGATATCTATGATACTTCTGTTGATAGTGTATTAGTCAAGTGCCATGGAAACTGTTTGAGCAGTCAATGTCTGTTGGTTTTAGTTCATAAGAGAAATCATTTCACAAAAATTGAATTCTAAATAATGATTGGCTGATTATTTTTATTTTATTTGCTTTCTATTGGAATTAATAATCTTGAGCGCCAACCAACTGCATTTAATGCAGGGTCAGAAGAGATTCATTTTGGATTGTTCCCCCCATTTGTTGTGTCAAACATAAGCTGCTCTAGTTAATGTTTTTGGCAGCTAATTAATTCTGGTGATTGAATTTGAAATTGAGCGGCAGTTTTTGAAAAGGCAACAAAGACAAAACAAAGGAATGTTCAATGGTAGAAAAAAGAGGAGAAGAACAAAGAGGGAATGTTTAACAGAACAAAACAGAGGAAGGAGAAGAAGAATCTGTAGCAACAGAAGATATTGTACAGAGTGCAGAGCTCCAGTGCTCCGGAATATTTGTAGTAGCAACACAGAGCAGTAAACAGAAAGCTCGGTTGCGTCAGAATTTAGGCAGTTTGTTGTATGAAGGAAATACAAAGCCATAGCTCTGATTTTTGTATGTAAACATTTTTTAATGTAATTTTTGTGTATGAATGAAATAGAAAATTTATTCCGCCTCCTTGTTTTGTCTCCTTTGGTTTGTGTGTTCTCATCTTTTCCCACTTTAGTTGGGATTCTTTTTCCCATCAGTTTGGTATCAAAGCCATGTCTTTTAAAGCCCTAGAGTTTTCTAGGCATTGAAGAAAATACCTAGATTTTTTCTAGGTATTTGTAGTTTTCCCCCCATTTAGCAAAATGGCTGGAGGAGATAATAGGATTTGGCAGCAACCACCTATGTTTGATACTAAAAACTATGACGTCTGGGCAAACAAAATGACAACTATTTTAGTTGCAAATAATTTGTGGGAGTTAGTAGCAAATGGGTTCACATATGTGACTGACCCAAATGCATTTACAGCATTGAGCAATCCTCAAAAGAATTAGTTGAAGGAGACAAGAAAAAATGATGCTAATGCCCTCAGTTTGATTGAGGCAGCCTTGACAGAGGCTATTTTTTCCTGAATAGCAGCAACTAGTTATGCAAAAGAAGCATGGAAAATACTTCAAAATAGTTACAAGGGTACTGACAAGGTGAGGCTAGTGAAACTTCAAATGCTAAGGAGAGATTTTTAGACCCTGCAGATGAAGGAAAGTGAGTCCATTTCAGATTTTCATACAAGGGTTTCCACCTTGATTAACCAGTTGAGGATAAATGGAGAATCAATGGAAGAGCAGAGGATTGTGGAGAAAATCCTCAAAAGTCTACCCTCAAAGTTTGATGCAGTAGTGATTGCCATTGAAGAGGTAAAGGACCTCTCAAAAATGACACTTGATGAGTTAATGGGTTCACTTCAAACCCATGAGCAGCGGCTAAATAGATCCGCTCCTTCCCTAGAACAAGCCTTCAAAGCCTAAGGAAATGTGAGAGGAAGGGGAAGAGAAAGAAATGGCAGAGGAAGAGGTCAAAGGGGCTGAGGCAGAAGCAACTCTGAAAGAGGAGGCTCAAATAGTCAAGAGGAGGCCAATACCTCCCAATCGGACTTCCAAAATACAAAGAAGAATAGAAGCTCAAATCAGAGGTTTGATAAGAGAAATGTGTAGTGTTACTGCTGTCACAAGTATGGTCACTATGCAAGTGAATGTAGGAAGAAACAACATGACTAGGGAAGTCAAAATGCAAATGTGGCCGAAAGTAATCAGTCAAATGCCTTCATCATGTGCAACATTGTTGAGCAAGAAAATAATGAGGTATGGTTTTTAGATAGTGGATGTAGTAACCACATGAGTAGTAATGAGAGTTTATTTTCTTTCATTAACAAAAATGTCAAGTCTGAAATAAAAATGGGGAACAATGAAATAGTTCCAGTTGTGGGAAAGGCGTCTATTATGTTTCGAACCAAGCAAGGTGAGAAGAAGAAGATTGACAATATATATTTTTCCCCTAGTATAAAGCACAATCTCATGAGTATTGGACAACTGATCTAAAAAGGCTACAAAGTGTTGATGGAAAAGGGTGAATGCATCATGTTTATGAGAAAGATGGAAGCAAGAAAATAGTTACAACAGTGTCAATGAAAAAGAATAGAATGTTTCCTTTGAGTTTAGAGAGGTGTTTCTTAGTTCAGTCCGCAGCTACAACTCCTAGGCATGAAAAATGTACAGCAGTATAGCAGCAAGCAGCCCTCAAGACAGTCATTCAAGACCCCTCCAAGCTTTGGCATCTCAGGTATGGACACTTAGGCTATGTTGGTTGAATATTTTGTCAAAGAAGGGTATGGTTAGAGGTTTGCCAATCATTGTAGAGCCTAGTGGTAGATGTGAAGCCTGTATTTTAGACAAGCAACATAGGCAGCCTTTTCAATTAGGCAATTCTAGAAGGGCAAGAGCACCATTAGAGCTGGTGCACACTGATTTGTGTGGCCCTATGCAAACAATTTCTATTAGTAAGAGCCAATATTTTATGACCTTCATAGATGACTACAACTGTAAGACATGGGTTTATTTATTACAACATAAATCTGAAGCATTTGAAAAGTTTAAAGTGTTTAAGGCCTAGGCTAAAAAGGAGAGTGGACATTTCATCAAGGTCCTAAGGTCAGATAGAGGGGGAGAGTATACCTCCAATCAATTTGTGAATTTTTGCAAGCAACA
>VDFB02113891.1:0-38360 GCA_007258455.2 Sequoia sempervirens
ATTATAATAAAAAACACCGATATCACCATTGATTATGGTGGTGGATAATGTATTTTTGGTTTACCACTATAATCAATAGTGAGACCAATGTTTCATCTCACACTTAGTATACAACCTGCCATACTAGCAAATCCTTATTAAGGTGTACACAAATAAGAACTATCCTTAAAGACACACAAAAATAGCTAAGAATTCCTTGTCAAGAAGAACATGAATTGATTTATTACTTTACAACCATCGCCACCACATAGAAACCATAAATCAAATAATTTATTCTGTAACACCCCGTCGTGCGAACCCCAAAGGACAACTAAACAATAATTACTACACAATTTTTTTTAAAATTTAAACATAACATATATGTAAAACACATTAAGTCATAACATGAATTTCCTTTAAGCAGATTTACTAACACATACATCCCTTGGGGTACACGAGGAGTCATTACGAGACTGAGATCCACACAACAACAATAAAGAATAAAATCCAAAGATATAATCCATAACAAAATAAACATTAACAAATATAACACATACATGATAATCATTGATAAGAAACCATTTGAGTACATAAATACAACATATAAATAATTAACTTAACACATTGAATTACAATTGCCATGGTCAATAACCACACTGAGTTAACATTACATTACAGTACAATGATACAAAGGTGTTTCCAAACATAAATGGAAACCATACACAAGAATCATGATACAAATAAATAGATGAAAACTGGCTCCAAGACGGATACAACACTGAAGTCGCTGCAACCGCACCAATCCGCACCTCTCGATCCTCGACTGGGGACCCAATGGGGTGCTTAGCACGTTCCACCCGACCATGTGAGTCCGAAGACCCACCCCTCGTGCTAGGAGCTAACAAGAAAGAATCTTCAACAAAGAACATCCCAAACACGGAACCACAAGACGCAACAACATACAAAAGCATCATAAAACTCAAGGATTACCAGAGTCATCATACTAACTTAAAACCATAAATTCCATCACATAAATTAAAGCAATGACCAGTAAACAAGTAACCAAAGGATGATCATAAGATACTTCCAAATCAAACTGAATTAATAAACATGATACAACTCCAAATTTTAATTAAACAATACAATAACATCATATCACAGTATCATAAGATACAAGATCATAAATCAAATATAAATGAGATCATACAAGACCACAAAACATACTAAAGATGCATTAAAGCAATAATCATAAATCAATTTAAATCAATTCAAACAACAATCTAAAACAACTCCCATAACACACTTCCAGAGGAACTCAATAAAGTAAAACACATGGGCAACTAGGGGAGAGTGTCATCCAGCATATGTAGTCACCGCATGGGCTGTCACGTACTCTTCACTGTTGGAGGTCTTGGGTCCCCATCTGTATGGATGTCTATGCTCTTCACCTCCCAATTGGAGGCCTTAGGTCCGCTAGGGTGACTCGCGTAATGCGGAGCCGTGAACCTCATTGAGAGAGAGCGAGGTCGCGACCTTGCCAACCCGCGACTACCGGCCTTCCATTAGTGCAAGCACTAATGAAAGTGAGGCATCCATTTTATTAATCTTATAATGATATTACTACCCAACCCTCCTAAGTTAATTGTAGGTTTTCACTTGCGCTACTAACTCACTTTCGTGCCAAGGTTATCACGAGCCCTTCCCTTAGCCTTGGTGGCCAGAAGCCCCGCGAACCCTCTCCCCTAGAGACCCAACAACATAAAAACCAAGGGTTGTACCATCAAAGTAAGATATTAGATCTACTTGTAGAAGCATCGAGGCATTACCATCTAAAAGCTATAAGTACAATTTCCAGTCTCGACAAATTACGTACAACACTTTTAAAATCATGAAACCAAAACACTTGCCACATCAAGGGCCCATAAAGAGAGAGAACATCAATTATCAATCATCTCAAGCCTCTGGAAGCCAAAAGAATGAAAACCCATAAACAAAGGTAAAGTGAAGCAACATGAGTATTTCTCCAATAAATCCAACACAAGGATAAAATTTCCTCAAATAAGAGAGTAACTCAGAAAATCCATAAAAAGGGAAGATTCATCAAGACCCATCCACAAATCAACAATGGTGTTACCTCAAATAGGGAACGCAAAAGAAAATCAACCTTTAAACAAAATCACTTAATAAAACCAAAAGCCACCAACTAGGCATTCCATGGGAGACCTCAATTTTCTCCTCACTAGAACCCCCTTATGATGGTACACAAACCACTTTCATAAAAACAACAACATAGCAATGACAACAATAATTGCAAGGCCACCAGATCAATTTCAATTCAAATATAATGAGTGAATAAATTAAAATAAGATCAACCACCCCATCCAAACCACATAAACAACTTTGATACAAAATAAATCAGAAATCCAAGGAGATCAACCTCCCACAACTCATCAACAAAATACAAATTCCCAAATACATTGCAACACAAATTTAAAAGGACAAAGGATTCCTTGAATCAAAACTAACCTCCAAAGGCATTCACACCAACATGGAACAATCCTTCAACAACAGAGGTAAAAGCATGCAACCAGACATCCAAGGCACCAAATTTAAGAACACCTTAAATACTCAACCACTCACAACTCCACAAAACACTTATATAATAAACATCAACCAACAATTCAATCGAGAACAATATTTATTAACCAATCAATTAACGACCAGAACTAAATAACTTTACAACTTCCCCATACTAAAACAATTCATGATAACCATCACAAGTATTCTAAAAGATTTATCCAAAAAGAGAACTTACAAATCAACCATTAAATGAATATAAAGAAAGTCAATTTTCAAAAGATTAAAATCACATTTCACCAATAAACTAACCAATTCGAGAATATCCTAATCAATCTCTAATCATGCCCATACATTTAAATTTCCCCTTTCATCATACTAACTTAACATTCACCTCCAATACTTAAATTAATTGCGAAAACCATTTAAGACCAATTGTCTATACTTTAAAAAGACAATAATACAATATTCTAAATACTTAAACTACATATTAGAACTTACCACCTTAAAATCTTAAATCTATCTAAATAAATTTACACACCTAAATACCACTACTTATTTATATATTTTAATCCTTTTTGAGGAGGAAAAGTAGAAAGAGAATATATCTTTTCTAGGAATCCAACAAGTCTACCAGATTATAACTTCACAAAATAAGAACAAAAAGATAACTTATTCAATTATATTCTATTTCCACCATATATATATTTAAAAATAAGAATTAAACAATCAATGCTTATATATATATATTCACGAATTGCCCTTCTACTATATTAATCTATCAAATTTCACAATTTATCAAATTAATAGGAATTTCTTTCTATTTCCATATCTTCACTATAATAAAATATTATTTTGATCATACCAGAAAAATAACCAATCTGATTACAAACAGATACAATTAACAATTGAATTAATGAAATCTAATTAAATGAATTAATAAATATATATATATATATACACATATACATATATATATATTCACAATAGTTTATATGCGCATTAAAAAGAATTATATAAATTCTTTTGTTGAAGACAATATTTAACATATAACTTTTAAATGGGAATTAAATCCCGCACGGAAGGAATTCCGGCCGCAGACAGTCTGCGGACTGTCGCAGCAGTCCGTAGGACTGCCGTGGACAGTCTACGGACTGTCATAGCAGTCCAACGGACTGCTGTGGTAGCCCGTAGGCTGCCGCTTCAATACTATGGCTGGCCGGGTGGTGGGTACGGCCGCGGCCAAACCATCGCCCGTCAGCAATTTTTAAATAAATTCAAATAATTTAAAACAATGAAATTTGAACTCTAAATTATATATTTTTAATTTTTATTTTTATTTTTACTCGATATCTACAATTATATATATAAATATGTGTATACATATATACATATGTATGTCTGATATATGTATATATATATATATATATATATACATCTATATATATATATTGTATACAAAAATAATTCGAATATAGAGAAATATCACAAGTTACTGTTTCAATGTAAATTTATTTACAGAATAAATTTTGTAAAATTTATCTACAAGTGAGGATTTACACAACCCCAAATTCCTAAAGAGAGATTATTCTTAAGTTGAGTTATTATATTTTCCCGACCAAGTTACAGTATTGGTTATTTCCAGAATTCCAAACATAGTTTCATTTTAATAATCAACAGTAAAAGCCCAACAAATAATTTCATTTAAATAAACAACAGTCCCAAGCTCCCAGAAATTTCAATCTAATAATTGATAGTCCAGAACCCAACCAAATTCCATTTTAACAAACAGCAATCCCGATCCTCAAATGAAAATTTCATGCACAACGAAACAAATCCAATCAATTGCTATTTTATTTAATGCTACAGCAAATAAATAAGAAAGGAACCTGGCGTCCTGTGTTTGAAGAAGATCTATAGAAGCTCTATCCCTTTTGCCGATCCAATCCTCCGCCAACGAATGTTTCCCGCAGCAGCTCCAAGATCCTCCCTCAAACTTAAATCTTAATCAACAAATGAGTTCTTATAAGAATAAAAGAATGCAATACTATACAGAAAGATGACTGCCAAATTCTCCCAAAATCTGTTGGAAAGAGAATCCCCCCTTCCAATACAAAAATCCTCTAAATAGAATCACACCCAAAAGGTCTCTTCCATTCCTCTTCCTGAGAATATCAAAAGTCACTTCTCCAAAAAAATGAAATTTAATTACATTCAAATCCACAAAAGATGGAGCTTTATATTTGTTTATTCTTCATATTCTCCAGTGAAAACCAAAAGTCACAACTCAAGAAATAAATCCAAATAATATTTAATCCCTTTAATTCCTTTTGTTGCCTTTTCAAGTATTTATATTTCATTTTCTTTTATCAAGCATTTTGATTAAACTAAATAAATTTAACTCCACAAAAATGAACTTCTATTTGAATATATATTCATTATCTTCACAATACACTATTTGTTAATTACTTCCACATTAGAATAATTAAAATCAACCATTTGCAAGATTCTAAATAAGTATCCATTCAATTTCTTATTATAATAATTATCTTTTCAAGATTACTTGTTCATAACAATTTAAATCAATTTATCTAATAATATCACTTTTACTTTTAATGAATTAGTTTGATTGATCATTTGTTCTAAATCATTTGATTTGATTTAATTGATTATTATTTTAATTCCTAATTATATTTTAAATAACCTTGCAATTTCATTTATGATTTAATTAATTATTTAAACATGATTACTAACATATTATATTTTCCACACAATCAAATAACTCAGTAACCAATGAAACACACACACACACACAAGTCCAAAACAACCGACACGGAGGGGTATTACATCCTCCCCCCCTTAAAAATCGACTTACTCCTGGAAGTCGAGCTCAATCATAAACATGGTAACACAACAAATATCAATGATCATAAGCACATCATCACCATAAATTAAAACATCGATTAAACATCATCAAGTAAACAACGAAAATTAAACAAACCAAAAAAATAAGGAAAGGATACCAAAACAAAAATGGTGGCAGGGTTGCAACCAGACCAATTTGGAAAACACAAGGACAGATGACGAACTAGGTTGGGGAAACTTTCTTGTCAGTTCCTATTTTCCACATCAATCCCATTGGGTGTTTATGGTGCTCGTCCTGTCCTGACAATGCAGGTGGAATCGAGGCTTAGTTCCTGCAATCCTGCATGCAAGCAAACGTTGTGCACAATACATATATATCACAAATACATCGTGAGAGGAAATCCCAGCATGGTAGGGCACTCGCAAGCGAGTGATACCACACTGTCCCTCCCACCAAACCACACATAAAAGTCAAAACAATTCTAGTAACTCGTAAACAATTTTCTTCTAATTAGTTAGGAAATATTCGTATAAGGATACTAACCATAAACCTAATTCATCTACTATATCAAAATGAATTACTACTTGACATTATAAGTATCTATACCTGCATATTACGATTACATTACCTTCGTCATTATGCTTTCTGAAGCCCACTTCCTGTAAATCAAAAGCTACCATAGAGCATTGCACATTAGTACCAATAATTCAAGTTACATCTTACCCTCAAGATACTAGATTCTGCTAAAATCATAGAATAATTATCCACAAAACCTTACATTTTCATTAAAACTCATAATTTTCACACAAAGAACTCCACTTTAATCATTATTCAACACCAAAATTCACATCAATTTCAAAAAAAAGGGTAAAATTTTACACCTTCACAGATTCAAGAAAACATAATTCCTCACTCAAGGACAACAAAATCGCAAATTCCACACACACTTGACATATTCACACACATAAAACACATCCCCAAGAAACACATCATACTAAAACTCAAGCGTCCATAGAGCATCCCCGACAGGAAGGATATCGGTGCATTGTGCACTACACCGAGGGTCCTATCCTTTCCCATCAGTTTCCTGCACCATCGACCTGACACCATCAAACGAAAGAAATTCAAATTCACAACTATGACAAAAGAAAAGTGAAACTCAAGACTCACGGGTCTAAGCGCAAGGTTACATAGTGAGCACACATAGTGCCCAGTGTATGAACCTAGGCTCTGATACCATGTTGTAACGCCCCGCCGTGTGAACCCCAAAGGACAAATACATAATAATTACAGCACAATTTTTTTTTTCAGTAAACATAACATACATGTATTACACACTAAGTCATGACATGAATTCCATTTAAGCAGATTCACTAACACATACATCCCTTGGGGTACACGAAGAGTCATTACGAGACTGAGATCCACACAACAACAATAAAGAATAAAATCCCAAAGATATAATCCATAACAAAATAAACATTAACAAATATAACATATACATGATAATCATTGATAAGAAACCATTTGAGTACATAAATACAACATATAAATAATTAACTCAACCCAATGAATTACAATTGCCATGGTCAATAACCACACCAAGTTAACATTACATTACAGTATAATGATACAAAGGTACAATGATACAAGAGTGTTTCCAAACATAAATGGAAACCATACATAAGATAACATAATACAAATAAACAGATGAAAACTAGCTCCAAGATGGATACAACTCTGGAGTCGCTGCAACCGCACCAATCCGCACCTCTCGATCCTCGACTGGGGACCCAATGGGGTGCTTAGCACGTTCCACCCGACCATGTGAGTCCGAAGACCCACCCCCCGTGCTAGGAGCTAACAAGAAAGAGACCTCAACCAAGAACATCCAAAAAGGAAACCACAAGACTCAATGCCATACAAAAGTATCATAAAACTCAAGGATTACCATGACATAATCAACAACACCCAAGAGTCAACATAATAACTTAAAGTCATAAACCCCATCACATAAAACAAAGCAATGATCAGTAAACAAGTAACCAAAGGATGATCATAAGATACTTCCAAATCAAACTGAATTAATAAACATGATACAACTCCAAATTTTAATTAAACAATACAATAACATCATCTCACAATATCATAAGATACAAGATCATAAATCAAATATAAATGAGATCATACAAGACCACAAAACATACTAAAGATGCATTAAAGCAATAATCATAAATCAATTTAAATCAATTCAAACAACAATCTAAAACAACTCCCATAACCCACTTCTAGAGGAACTCAATAAAGTAAAACACATGGGCAACTAGGGGAGAGTGTCATCGCATAGTCCTACATGGGCTATCCTGTGCTCTTCCTCCCAACTGGAGGCACCGGTCCCATCTATGGCTGTCCTGTGCTCTTCCTCCCAACTGGAGGCGCCGGTCCATAGGGTGACTCATGCGGATCCGTAGACCTCTCGTGAAGATGAGGTCACGACCTTGCCAACCGGCCTTCTCGACCTTCCATTAGTAAAGCATAATGAAGGCAGGCATCATTTTATTAATCTTATAATGATAGTACTACCCAACCCTCCTAAGTTAATTATTAGGTTTTCACTTGTTTACTAACTCACTTGTGGGTTATCCTGAGCCCTTCCCCTTAAACGGGGCGCCGGCCCCCACGAGGAGCCACTCTCCCTAGAGACCCAACAACATAAAAACCAAGGGTTGTACCATCAAAATAAGAATATTAGATCACAACTGAGAAGCATGCGAGGCATTACCCATCTCGCTATAAATACAATTTCCAAGTCTCAACAAATTTTGTACAACCCTTTTAAAATCATGAAACCAAAACACTTGCCACATCAAGGGCCCATAAAGAGAGAGAACATCAATTATCAATCATCTCAAGCCTCTGGAAGCCAAAAGAATGAAAACCCATAAACAAAGGTAAAGTGAAGCAACATGAGTATTTCTCCAATAAATCCAACACAAGGATAAAATTTCCTCAAATATGAGAGTAAATCAGAAAAAACCATAACAAGGAATGATTCATCAAGACCCATCTGCAAATTAACAATGGCGTCACCTCAAATAGGAAAACGCAAAAGAAAATCAACCTTTAATTCATGAAATCACTAAATGAAACCAAAAGCCACCAACTAGGCATTCCATGGGAGACCTCAATTTTCTCCTCACAAGAACCCCCTTATGATGGTACACAAATCACTTTCATAAAAACAACAACATAGCAATGACAACAATAATTGCAGGGCCACCAGATCTAATTTCAATTCAAATATAATGAGTGAATATATTAAAATAAGATCAACCACCCCATCCAAACCACATGAACAACTTTGATACAAAATAAATCAGAAATCCAAGAAGATCAACCTCCCACAACTCATCAACAAAATACAATTTCCCAAATACATTGCAACACAAATTTAAAAAGACAAAGGATTCCTTGAATCAAAACTAACCTCCAAAGGCATTCACACCAACATGGAACAATCCTTCAACAACAGAGGTAAAAGCATGCAACCAGACATCCAAGGCACCAAATTTAAGAACACCTTAAATACTCAATCACTCACAACTCCACAAAAACACTTATATAATAAACATCAACCAACAATTCAATCGAGAACAATATTTATTAACCAATCAATTAATGACCAGAACTAAATAACTTTACAACTTCCCCATACTAAAACAATTCATGATAACCATCACAAGTATTCTAAAAGATTTATCCAAAAAGAGGACTTACAAATCAACCATTAAATGAATATAAAGAAAGTCAATTTTCAAAAGATTAAAATCACATTTCACCAATAAACTAACCAATTCGAGAATATCCTAATCAATCTCTAATCATGCCCATACATTTAAATTCCCCCTTTCATCATACTAACTTAACATTCACCTCCAATACTTAAATTAATTGCGAAAACCATTTAAGACCAATTGTCTATACTTTAAAAAAAAACAATAATACAATATTCTAAATACTTAAACTACATATTAGAACTTACCACCTTAAAATCTTAAATCTATCTAAATAAATTTACACACCTAAAAACCACTACTTATTTATATATTTTAATCCTTTTTGAGGAGGGAAAGTAGAAAGAGAATATATCTTTTCTAGGAATCCAACAAGTCTACTAGATTATAACTTCACAAAATAAGAAGAAAAAGATAACTTATTCAATTATATTCTATTTCCACCATATACATATTTAAAAATAAGAATTAAACAATCAATGCTGATATATATATATATATATTCACAAATTGTCCTTCTACTATATTAATCTATCAAATTTCACAATTTATCAAATTAATAGGAATTCCTTTCTATTTCCATATCTTCACTATAATAAAATTTTATTTTGATCATACCAGAAAAATAACCAATCTGATTACAGACAGAAATAATTGATACAATTAACAGTTGAATTAATGAAATATAATTAAATGAATTAATAAAATATATAAATATATATATATACATATACATATGCATATATACTATGCACTATACATACATACATATACATATACATATATATATATATATATATATATTCACAATAGTTCTCTGGCGCATTAAAAAGAATTATATAATTTTTTGTTGAAAATGAATATTTAACATATAACTTTTAAATGGGAGATTAAATCCCACTACGGACGGAATGTCGTGGGGCGATCTATGATTTGTCGCCTTCGGTCCAAATAGGGCTGATGAGCGATCTGGACTATCCATGATGAATCAAATGATTTCTTTGTGTGGTAGCGGTGCAGCCTCAATCTCTGGTGGCTTGGTGGTGGAATTCTGACGTGACATGCCATCGCTCGAATACAGAATTCAAATAATTTAAAATAATGAAATTTGAACTCTAAATTTTATATTTTTAATTTTTAATTTTATTCTTACTCGATATCTACAATTATATATATAAATATGTGTATACATATATATACATATGTATGTCTATATATGTATATATATATATCCATCTATATATATATTGTATACAAAAATAATTCGAATATAGAGAAATATCACAAGTTACTGTTTCAATGTAAATTTATTTACAGAATAAATTTTGTAAAATTTATCTACAAGTGAGGATTTACACAACCCCAAATTCCTAAAGAGAGATTATTCTTAAGTTGAGTTATTATATTTTCCCGACCAAGTTACAGTATTGGTTATTTCCAGAATTCCAAACATAGTTTCATTTTAATAATCAACAGTAAAAGCCCAACAAATAATTTCATTTAAATAAACAACAGTCCCAAGCTCCCAGAAATTTCAATCTAATAATTGATAGTCCAGAACCCAACCAAATTCCATTTTAACAAACAGCAATCCCGATCCTCAAATGAAAATTTCATGCACAACGAAACAAATCCAATCAATTGCTATTTTATTTAATGCTACAGCAAATAAATAAGAAAGGAACCTGGCGTCCTGTGTTTGAAGAAGATCTATAGAAGCTCTATCCCTTTTGCCGATCCAATCCTCCGCCAACGAATGTTTCCCGCAGCAGCTCCAAGATCCTCCCTCAAACTTAAATCTTAATCAACAAATGAGTTCTTATAAGAATAAAAGAATGCAATACTATACAGAAAGATGACTGCCAAATTCTCCCAAAATCTGTTGGAAAGAGAATCCCCCCTTCCAATACAAAAATCCTCTAAATAGAATCACACCCAAAAGGTCTCTTCCATTCCTCTTCCTGAGAATATCAAAAGTCACTTCTCCAAAAAAATGAAATTTAATTACATTCAAATCCACAAAAGATGGAGCTTTATATTTGTTTATTCTTCATATTCTCCAGTGAAAACCAAAAGTCACAACTCAAGAAATAAATCCAAATAATATTTAATCCCTTTAATTCCTTTTGTTGCCTTTTCAAGTATTTATATTTCATTTTCTTTTATCAAGCATTTTGATTAAACTAAATAAATTTAACTCCACAAAAATGAACTTCTATTTGAATATATATTCATTATCTTCACAATACACTATTTGTTAATTACTTCCACATTAGAATAATTAAAATCAACCATTTGCAAGATTCTAAATAAGTATCCATTAAATTTCTTATTATAATAATTATCTTTTCAAGATTACTTGTTCATAACAATTTAAATCAATTTATCTAATAATATCACTTTTACTTTTAATGAATTAGTTTGATTGATCATTTGTTCTAAATCATTTGATTTGATTTAATTGATTATTATTTTAATTCCTAATTATATTTTAAATAACCTTGCAATTTCATTTATGATTTAATTAATTATTTAAACATGATTACTAACATATTATATTTTCCACACAATCAAATAACTCAGTAACCAATGAAACACACACACACACAAGTCCAAAACAATCGACCTGGAGGGTATTACACAAGGGCTATTTTAGACTTGGAGATGAGTCGAGAAGGCCTGGAATGGAAAAATCAATACCTAGTCATTATGAAAGATATTCTATTCCGCAACAGATTGCATGAGGGGTCGGGTTTCGTAAGAGGTTACCAGAGTAACCCAAGTTGGGGGCCAGAACCTAGGTGTAACACCCCTCCATTTTGGATCTTTTGATTAGCGGTGTTCTTTGTTATGTGTTTCTGTTATGCTATGACTTTGGTACTTGGCTCTATTCGACTACTAACTGTTAAGCGATGTGAACGTTATATTTTGATGTGATGGTATTTTATTCTGATGTTATCATTATGGCATGCTTTGGATTAATGATTCTTTATACTTTTGATTATATTATTGATGTTAGAGGAATTAGTTAGTAATATTGTATTGGTGAAGGGAACTGGATTACATCACTCGCATGCAAGCACCCTGTGATTCCATGATTTCCTCTTCAGAGTGTGGCTACTATGTTATATGCATGTACGACACTCATTTTGTTTGTAGGACTACATGTACATGACACCGACTCCACCTGGTTACACGGGTCTGAGCATGTCCACTGGCCAATGGTATTTGATTGGGAGATAGTAGCTAGGTTTTCCATGCAAAGTCATCACCCTGGTCATATTGTGTCGTCAGTTGGTGTCTAGTATATTGTTAAGTCTTGTCATCTTTAAAGTTTTGATAGGTTGTTTTCGATGGGAATTTTATGCGAAATCAATGTTTAAAAAGGTTTAAATGATTAGTTATGAATGTTAGATTAAAGTGGTTAAAAGATTTAATTTAATTTAATTCATTTAATTTAAATTCTTGTGGTGAAATAATTTAATTTTGGTGGTTAAATTTAATTATATTATTTGGGTATGTGCAGGATCATGATGGACCAAAAAGTGGCAATATAATGGGTATGTGGCTAATGACTTTTTTCTTACCCAAAATTGATGAAATGAAAAGGGTTTTTAAAGGAGATTCTCAGCTTTCCACCAATATAAATTATTCTTTACTTTGAATTTAATAATTAATTATTATTCATTTTCTATTCAAATTATGACTAAAGTCCTGATTGATAGATTGATTGAAAAATATCTATAGCTTTCAAACGGTATCACAAATTTTGAATCCAAAACATGCGTCACATTCTATGCTTTGCATACTATAGGATTAAAAAAATAAAAATTGAATTTCATGAAGTTTTGACCAAGTTAAGGTGGTCAGACATACAAGTTTTTTATATTTTTTAAAAGTTGAAATAAAAAATTCATAATTAATTATTTACTTGGGAAAAATTACAAAAATATGCATCACATCGGGACATGAGTCCTCTAGTTATATCTAAAATATTATAAAAAATATTATCATTTTATTGTGGTTAGGGTGGTTAGACAGACACCACTTCTTATTTTTCTGAAATTTAAATTACTCTTGTATTGAAATTTCAAATTTTCACCAAATAGATTTGTTTTTTTCTTAAACAAATCTAGTATTTTAGAAACTACATTCAATTTTCTATAGATTCTATTTTTACATATTTTTGAAATAATATAGATAACTTATTCAATTTTTTACATCAAGTTGCCTAACTCTGATTTTTCTATTTTTTTGCCACTTAAGGGCCAGTTTTTTCCATGATGATCCTGCACATACCCATTTAAATAAACTAAATAACTAAATATTATTTTATGAGCAAATAAATAAATTATCTAAATCTATTTTGTTGGAAATAGATTAAACAATTAAAATTCATTTGGAAATTCAAGTTTTGATTTTAAAGATTAAAGTTGTTTTGAAAAGTGCCTATGTAAAATAAATTTAAAGTTATTTGAAAATTCAATTTTGTTTTAATATACTTAAAAATCAAAATATCTCAAGGGGATATTTTAGAATAGTTGACTTAATTTGGGCAGGATATTTGTGAGCTATTACATATGATTTTCAATTTAAATTTCAATTTGGGGCGGATTTGGAGAAGCCATGGAATTTCATTTTGAATTTGAATTTGAGTTTGGGGGAGATAATATATTTCATTTGGGTTTTATTTTCAGTTGGGGGTTTTTTTTGTTGTTTTGGGGATGGAGAGATTTGGTTGCATAAAGAAAAGAGGGTTTTGGGTTTTTTGGTTTCAATCTTGGATAAAAGGTGGAGACCTTGGGAAGAAATTGGAAAAATAGTGGAATCTGCAGAGGAACTCAACATCAATTTGTTCTTCAAGTTCATGATCACAATTTTTATTCTGGTTTTATTGTTTTGAAGTTTTGAGATTTTGGTTTCAATTTGAATGCAAGTTTAGAAAACAAATCTAAAAACCTCTTTGAAATCATGGAAGAAGAGAAAACAAAGATAGATTCTTGCAATAAAAATGAAATGGAGAAGAAAACAACAGAAAAATTCAAATAATAGAGATTGAAAGAAAACAAAAGAAAACTTTGAAACCCCTTTGTTTAATTTGAAATTTTTAGAAGTTTGAGTTAATAAAATTGTGGTTAAAAGAATCTCTTTTATTGTAAGTTTCTGTTAAAAATTTTCCCAATTTGTTTGAAATCTCGGACTGGATATAATATATATATATATGTATCCATTTTTTCTTTTATTTGGGAAAATATATTGTGTAAATATTTCTGAGTTTTTTGCCCAGAAAACAGGGGCGTTTTGTATTTTTTTCTGTTTTTTAAAAATAATAATAATAATAATAATAATAAATAAATAAAAAACAAATTTTATGTTGGGGAGGGGGTAGCTATGGCTGTGCACCCAAGCCCCAATGGAGGGTGTTGCCATAGGTAGCGCAGCCTCCACAGAGGAGGCTGGGCATTGCCATAGGCAGTGCAGCCTCCACTAAGGAGGCTGGGCGCAGCCTATGGATACATCCTCCTCCCTTATGGGGGCCGCAACCCTTAAATGCATGGTGTTTTAATTTAAAATTTTATTAATTTTTATATATTATATATGTAATATAATATATATATATATATTATATAATATTATATATTATATATAATATATATATATAATATATGTATATATATATTATATTAATATTTATATAAGGTTTTATTTAAATATATAATATATCTATTGTATATATAATATGCATAAATTATATATATAATGTATATATTATGTATTAGTAAATAATTGGAGTTGGAATTTTAAATGTTGATTTTAGATGGATATATTTAATTAATAATTATATATTTGTATTTAAATACAAATTATTTTAAGGTGATTATTTCATTACCATAGTTGAAATGAAAAAATAGATGTTTTGTTTATCAAATGTTTTTATTTACAAGTCGATTTTGAACATTTTGGGTAATGAAGGAAAATGGATAATATGCACGTGGGTTAATAGGTGAATATTTAAATATGAGAAATGGTTATTTGCTTTAAATGAAATGAGATTTTCTTAGGCAACCAGTTATTAATTATTTATAGTTCTTATTGGTCGCAACGAATGTACGATAAGATTAGTTATTTTCATGAAATTTATATCGAGGAATTTAAAATATTGTGTTCATAATCAAGTTATTGATTTTATTTTAAATTAATATATTTGAAAGGACAAGTATTGGATTTAAATGAAAGGTGTTTAATAGCGAGAATTAATTGATTTTGAAGCAATTTTACTTGCTTTGGATGTTTGCAAATGATGTATTATTCCTTTGCTTGGATTTGGTAAATCCTAGTTTAATTGATTACATGCAATATGTCATTGCATTGTTTGGATTTAGGAAATCCTAATGTAGGTTCTTTAATTGTCAGAAGAGTCTTTTCGTTATGTGTTTTCTCTCATTGTCGTTGTTGGGCAGTTAAAGTGATTTGTTTATGTAAGTCTTCCAGATGGGGTTTTCATTTAATTGAGTGGGTTGTCATAATATATAGTCAACTGTTGTATAGCCTTGGGTAGGGTGTATAGTTGTATCTTGATGTTTTACCTGGTTTTCACGAACAGGGATGGTTTGTGTCTCCTTGGATTAAAAGTGGTTTATGTGGTTTGTGCCTCCTTTGGAAGGAGTGGCTTATGTGTTTTGTTGCCTCCAGTGTTTGGAGAGGGTTTTGACCTTTGTTGCCTCTAGTGTTTGGAGAGAGTTTTGACCTTTGTTGCCTCCAGTGTTTGGAGAGAGTTTTGACTTTTGTTGTCTCTAGTGTTTAGAGTGAGTTTTCTTTATGTGTTCCTCCTAGGGTTGGAGTGGTTTTATCTTATGGGTTTGCACTTGGGATTCTCTTAGTGATTGGTTTTGTTTGGTATGTTGTCAAGTAGAAGAGTGGCTTCTGTTAGGAACCAGAGCCCAAAGAGGTAAACTGGGAAACCTTTAGAAGTGGTTTAATCAAGTGATAACTAAAATTAATGTACTTAGAAGTTAGGTAGTTTTTCACATTAATTAAGATAATTGAGCCTCGCTCATGGACACAAGGGCTTGTATAGACTTGGGATGAGACGAGAAGGCCTGGAATGGCAACATCATCTATCTTGTCCTTACGAGAGGTATTTGATTCCGCATGAGTGAGTATGGGTGCCGAGATTCGGTAGAGGCCACCAGGACAACTCAGAGTGGGGGCCGAAGCCTAGAAAGATTCCCAGAGGATATCCCATGACGAGTTGTGTGATGACACTCTTTCTACGACAACAGTTGGTATTTGGTTTTATGTATTTGGTCTTCTTATCATACTCGATCTATTTTATTTTTGGAAGCAATGAGACCAAGGTCAGTGACGTTGGAGTTGTACTTGCATTATCCTTATGGATGTATGTTTCATGTGTTTGGTTGTGTCAGTGTGAGTTAACCTGTGTCTAGGGGTGAATGATCTTGTATAGGATTCCTTGTTACTATCTCCTAGCACAAGGGGTGAGCCTTCAGATATCACATGGTTGGGTGGAACATGCACCTTATTGCGTTGGGTCATCTTCTTATTCATGTGGATGAGGTATCTAGTTGGAGAGCTCATGGGATCCAGTTCTTTCATGCTTCATTCCTTTCTGTTATTATTGTAATTTTATTACCCCTCATTTTTTTATCGAGGTGGATGTTGTAATTTTTAACCTTGTTTATTGGATTTACCTCATTCAGGGAATGATTTTTGTAATCATATTGTAAATTATATTATTGGAATCATGTGGTATCTCTTATGCCTTTGTTGTAATTTTGTCATGTATGGAATGTAGGATTTCTTAATTCTGTAAGTAATTAAATGTTATGTTTTTATTTCATGTTTCTTGATTGGGTTTTAAGTAATCTCAGTCTCGTAACCTTAGAGGTTGTTGGAAATGGATAGTGATCTTGCATGTTATTTGTACTTAAACAAAAAAAAAAATAGTTTGTTTGAGTAGTTAATTGTAACTTCCTCTAGGGTCGCATGGCGGGGCATTACACTAGGAAGAAACACCTAGGTAACCTATGCAACATTGTGATGACACTCCACCTATAATAACAGTAACCTTGTGAACTTAGTGTTTTTGATCTTTTAGTTTTGGAAGCAATCTAACCATTAAGTTAAGTTTGTACTTGTATATTTTTTTTTATGGTTATACTTGTGTCTAGGGAACCTTTTTACCATCTCCTAGCATGGGGGGTGGCCTACGGGTACCACATGGTTGGGTGCGCCTGTCCTCATATAGTCACATAATTTACAACACAAGGCTCACATAATGGGGTTTACAAGGATGGATATTCTTGGATACCACTCGAGGACCTTCTCTAAGGACCCCTCCATATAGATAAGAATAATCATAGAATGAGGGAAGAATGGATTAATGACCGTCCCATACCGGTCCCATTCACAACCCCTTTCAAAATAATTCCCCAACACATCTACTCCCCTATACAACCTGCCAGGGAACCCCCTGGGATATGGCAGTTTACAAATTCCACATTACACCACACATGCCAGCAATTTTGCAACCAAGGAGAAGGCCTCAAACTGAATAACACAAGATCATAAACCAAAGTTTCAATAAAACTCCCAAGAGGGAAGTATAAATTCAAGAGAAACAAAATAAAGATAAATTGTAGCTACATTGCAACATTCCAATCATAATTCAAAGGTGAAATTAAACAAGTCCTTGAGGCAAATCGGACTATATAACAACTTCCAAATGGCTAAATTGCCTAAGTACATAATTGTAAAATTACACATTGCTGGCGCATAATAAAATAAAACGTCAATCAAGAATTACAAATAATTCATATTTCAACTATAAAATTTGCACATTACAAGCACCACGTGACTTGATAAGCCACCTAAGGGGAGGAGGGGAATGGTGGTTCTCTAACCACATCATAAGTATTATAGCATGCAATAACTGGTGGTCCCTGACCACATAAATATGAATAACGGGTGGTCCCTGACCACATTAATATACATCACTGGTGGTCCCTGACCACATAAACATGAAGCACTGGTGGTCCCTGACCACATGAATATGAGTAACTGGTGGTCCCTGACCACATAAGTATGAATCACTGGTAGTCCATGTTATTCCATCCTTTACCCATGGGTTATAAACATCAAGGAATAGGTTTGCACTATGAACCAACAAGTGTGGCTCTCATATGTGGGGGAGTAGGCCACGGTCAACGTCCATGGGAAGATTACAATGACTTGACATAGATCCTTTATTAGGATTAGGGACAACACCCTGAGCTCGTAATCTCCTGATGGTAGACCATGTGCCTCTCAACCCCTATTTACACTAGCTGGCATCACACTCCCATTAGGGGGGAACCAAACGCTAGGGGTACACATTTAACATACAAACAAGACTAACACAAAGGAATACATCACATTGCATTTAATAAACACACGTCCACACATATCATGTTTACATCATTTCTTAACTAGCTAACTTACACAATGGACCATCACAAAGGGTACACATAGGGGATCATACTAGACGTCCACCACCCTTATCCCAAGTCGGATACCCTATATCTCATACTTGGGGCACAACACATTTACTGGTCTCACATCACATGACATAACACAATACACTCTATGAAATTTTTCATATAACATAGCAAAATCGATGTACTTAAATACACTCCATTTTATTTAGGTGAAATTCACTTTTCTTCTCAATTTTGTAAATCTCTACTCACTTTGCATATGTAAAGGAAATCACTAGACGATGCACAACTATAGCCTAGGTAGTACTCCATTTTCTTAGGTTTAACAATACATGGTATATCATACTTTTATCTTACTAATCCATTGTCCAACATCACATATATGATCAATATTGGTTTTCTATATTTGAATCCATATTGTCCTTCCTCTTTCATTCAACTATGTTTGTTACATGTTCACTAACATATCCATATGGTAATTCCATTATATATATTTTGCAACATGATAAAGAATGTTTTCTATTCAATAAAGAAGTTAATCAATCATTTAATTTTGAAACATTATAATACCAGAGAAGAAAGCACACTCAATTTATAAAACACGTGATAAATCATAGAATAATAATTTTCACAACTCATTAATCTATATATATTTTTAAACAAATATTGCATTTCACTACCTAAGGTTGACTCATTTAATCACATGTTATAATCATAATTTTTTTTGTAATCACAATTATTTCTAACTTCTTAAGGTACAAAGACATACAATGAGTAACAATTCCTACCTCTAAGTTTCCTCCAGTGTGTTTCTCTTTCACACCCACACACATATTTTCCTCAAGAGTACTAGTCATTGGTATCTAGAAATGCACAACATCAATTGGGAGTCTTTCTTGGAAATTTTCATGTCCTTGATGATACCATTTAGTTTCTCAATCATTCAATTCACTAAAATTTTTACATAATTCCTCACCAGATTTATAAATTTAAACAATAGATTCTTTAGTTCTAGTGACATGTACACAACCTTAAAGGTCAACACCTAATTGAATATGTTGTTACTCCCCATAAGACATGTATACTTTCTTATTTTGGAGTCAATAGGTCTTTAGCTCTTAGATCATTTATAAGGAAGGTAGTAATAACATGTGTTTTAGAGAATACTATAACTTCAAACTCATATTTAGATATGGTCCCTTGATCACAAAGGTTTTATGTTTAATTTTCAAGACGAAAATTATTTATACAATATCTATTTATCAATTTTCTCTAATCTTTACTTAGTTGTATCTTTCAACACATTCTCAACTATGACTTGAATCATGTTCTTTCATTTGATATTTTAGTCTATACATAAAGGAACTCAGAGTTATAGTTCCACTAAATTCACTAGGTCTCAATTTACTTGCAAAAGTGTTAGAATAACATAAGGTTTCACCAATTAATTCAAGGTATTATATGGTTTTGACCACTTTTCACAATTGGATTTACTATGTATTGCCAAGCTTTGATTCTTAGTTGATGCCATCATGCATGAAATTATCTCTTACCAACCATAAAGTGAATTGTTTGTTGCTTCATGAGATTAACCCTTATACACTTATATGTAAATCAAGATCTTTGGGTAATAGAATAGGGCCTAGAAATTCCATGGTCAAGTTGTACAAGATTCTTGTTTCATGTGTTTATAAATACCTATTTGTATACATGTACTTAATTTTGTTTTGTCAAACAGCCTACACCCTAAAGGTTTAGTTTCAATCTTTGTTAAGAGTTTAAATCTAACTATAAGATTGCTCATATTCCTCATAATACACAGTTCAAGGATTTTCTATTATTCCATTCTTGTTGTCATTTTGATTTAATTAATTAAAGGGTTTAGAGATCTAATCTTATTTGACCACAACCTTTAACACATTAATCCCCTTTAGAGGTTCATATAGTTCCTTCCTTTATCTAGTGATAAATCTTCAAAAGTATAACTTCCATTCTTTATTTGTACTAAGGTTCCTGTAAGAAAATATGTTGCTCCCACAACAACCATAACGTCAAGAAGTAGCATTACTATTGCATTTTATAATTATTGACTAAGGAAGCCAAAAAAATAATGTTTCTTTAATAATACACATTATGATGCCTTATAACACTATTCATGCACTTTATAAAAAGACCACGCTTCAAAAACTAAGCTATACCTTTTTAAAGTTTAAGAAAATTTAATGTCAAAAGACTAGATTGATGTCATAACCCTTGTTAAGAAGACTAAGACATTTACCTCCTTTACTTCAATCAAGAGAACCTATTTTGTTCGATAATTTTTTAAAGATAAAATGCTTTCAATTAAACATTTATTTGAACCATGGATTTCTTTCAATCTTTTACCATAGGGTACATCGCAACTCTAACTAGGTTGGATATTAACTTTTATATTCTCTTTTTCTATACAAGGTAAGTTATCAAGGATTTTCATTACAACATTTTATTCTAGCTAACACAAGGGGGTTTGCACATTTATCCACACACACACAACTCTTAATGCCCAAATTATTCCCAGAGTTCCCTAGAGTTGCAACCTAGGGCTCTGATACCAAAATGTAATGCCCATAATTCTACACTCAGAACAAAACACAACTAACAATTTTTTTTATTTTTAATTTTTTTAATTTTTATTTTTATTTTTAATTTTTTATTTTTTTATTTTATTTTATTGAAACTAAGTTACAAAATACTAACATTAACAATCCTACATGTGCACGACACTTACTACATGCATCAGTGAGGTTTCTCATGCAACATCACCATCGCCATGATGCTTGAGAGTGGGGTAAGGGTACAAAAACTAATTTGGGTTGGCTCCAACCATAGGGTTTACTAGACTCTAATTACCATTCAAAAGTTTATGCTCACTTTTGCATAAAAGTTAATGTCTTTGATAGACCCCCATGTTCCGTGTTCACACATGGGAAAAAAAAAAAAAAAACAATGTATGAATACCATCAACTTGATTTACTATTAATCCTAAAGGTTAATTGACAAAACATTATTTGTCTTGATAGCCCTACCCCCTTTTTGACATCACGACAATTTTGATGCCTTTCACATTTAACACTTTACCTTGCACTTCAAAATATCAAAGTGGATAAAATATTTATAATTTACTAACTAATTACTAATATTCCATTTGCTTAATTATTTATTATTATTTTTATTTTAATTTTATTAAATATAATAATATATCTATAAATACACATTTTAAGAATAAATTTAAAGATTATAAATTTAAGGAATATCTTATATAAATAAATATAGTTTATTTCTTACAAACACATATTATTAATTTCCCTAATGGGAGGAAGAAGGAATTTAAATAAAGAGATAATATCTTCTAAAGAATTTCTAGAATTTACGTGGGTCTATATCCCTAGATAAAATCTTATTTAAAGTAGGAGAATCTTTAGTTAAGGTATGGAGATATATTCCCCTCACTTTATTTTAAAGGGGGTGAGTATTATAGCCTGGGAATTTATTACGATGAACCTTGAATACAAAGTGTATTCATGTGGTGGTAGGAAATGGGCCCCATATGGATTGTTTCTTTCTCACTGCCGCACACAAGACAATGAACTAGCAAATGAATGTATTCATTTATTTTGACGTTAACTATAACGATCCATGAGTAACCAAATAAATCATACATAATCGTTAATGCTGATTTATATATCACTGCCCAAGTTGTTAACTCTTGTGTCCTAAGAAAATGCCCAAGGAGGAACGACGTTAATCCCACATTTTCCCTTTACCGTGCAACGATGAGTTTTATGGTAGAATATTTTCAAAGTTAGTTGTGTACAGCGAAACTGACCTGAAGCTCCAGTGACAATGTGGCCAGTCCTTCTGGTCCAATGACATTATCGATAGACCACAGGGACGTTTGATAGGGAAGAAGGATAGGGCACAATGTTCTAGAGTGTCCACAACTAACGCCAGGTTTCTATTTTTATGCCATGTCAAAACACCGCCAGCAGTAACCTGAAAATATGTGTCCTCTAAAACCTCAACTCTTCTTTCCCTTGAGTTGTCCAATGAATAAAAAGAGAATAAAAGTAGTCATCATGAAGGAGAGTTAATACAGATTAGCGAAGACAGTATTATTTTCTTTATCACAGAGATTTGTCCAAGTGAGAATTGAACGAGCCGCAGTCATCATTACTCTATAACAACTAAGAACATTGTCAGTTCCTTAGACCTAAGTTAGGTTTACCTCAAATCAAAATTTACTGGGGCCCTATCTACAATAACTTCAAACATCATCATTTTATTGAGTTGTGAAAATATGTTTGAGGAGTGCCACCTACGTGAGCCATATCTAGAATTTCCCTCCCTAAGCTTGCACAATTGGGAAATCTAAACGTGGTCTCCTCGAAAAGAGCTTTCTTGGGATTCATAACAAAAAAAAAAGATGGGCAATAACTACAAGATTCCTTTGAGATGCAATGGTTTCAATCAACCAATAAATAAATGGTTTAAAACTATTGTCTTTGCATTGGGGCAGATTTTTGGATTTGAAAATACTCGCCATTACCACCCTCTAAAGGCTATGCTAAACTTCTCCTCATGCTACCCTAGCTGATTCGACTTGTTACAACCAAAGCTAGGCATAAGACTAGTGTTTTGGTATTTGACTGTGTTAAACTCTTTACTTTTAACCATTTGGTACAGGGGATCCTTAAACTAGTAAGAGAAGTGAGAAATAGAGTTTGTAAACTATCTATACTAGTGGCAATAGCAGCACCAACCAAGGCGACAACCTTTTTCATGTATTTTATAAAGATCAGTAAGAAAATTAGTAAGCTAAGTATATTGTTTTAGTTACACTTCCAAAATTAACTATATTGTTTATCTACGCAGGGTAGAGAGATGAACCCATGGCTGATGAGTTGTAGCTTAGCAGGAGATCAGAATGCAACACAAATCAACAACGTTCTGCAGTCTTGTTCCATGACAGTATATTGTGTTACATGACACTTTTTCCACATACTTATAAATCTTCTCACATTTTGAAACTTTATTGCCCTAGTTAACATTAGTCGATTTGTTTGTGCTATGAGAGGACATCCAAACCACAGCTGGTGTGCTTTAGGTTCGGGCTCCATGACACCATGTGTTCGTTCCTTCCTTCATGCATAATTCTGGGAATATAGATTGGGTAGGAAAATGTTAAGGTTCGAGGCAAGATGCAGATTGCTCAACAAGGTTATCCCAGGTTGCCATCTGCTCGCATAGTCTTGTTTGATTTTATTTTATTTTCTTGCACTACTTAGAACTCTCTTCTAGGGTCTCATGTAGACTAGAGCAGCGATCAATAGATCAAGCCTGCACCAGAGCATACTATGGGATCCCTTAGGCACACGAACAGACCGTGCTTGTATCTATCTCCATTTAAATTTGCAATGGTTTAAATATATTCATATTTATGTTTCCATGTGTTTCCTCTCTTAATCTATATAGGCTTGGGGCTCATAAATGTTCTGTCATAAATATTTTTTTTGATATACTTTTGTCAAGGCAACACCTAGAAGTTGATGGCTAGTTAATGTAAATTTTCCCCACATATTATGCTTAAACTTTAAATATTCAGATGACGATATCACACACATAGAACAAATGCAATAAAACTTGGATGGGTAGTAATCCTGTGATTATTTTGATGAAACCAGAATCTCTGCATTGACATCAATTCTTGGCATGGTTTCATAGTAGTGTTATTCATGCAAATAAATTGCATTCATACATTTTAATAGTAACTCTATTCTGATATAAACTTAAGATCTTTCTAAGCCTACATATGGTATTTCCTTTAGATGAAACTGAATGGTAAAGGTATGCCCAATGTAGAGTGAAGACTCCCTATTCCATTTCCTTGTTTTATTTTCATTAATATTTTGTAGAGAAGAGACAAATATCCTTGAGAGCATTAAAATGAACTTATAATAAAACCAATATTTTTCATTTGTGCAACTTTAATTGGATGTCTCTCTTTCATAATATGCATCTTAAATAACATATTTATCCCTTTATACATCATCTTAAAAGAAAGCTTTCCCCTTTGTTCCAAGTTACTAAATATCTATCTACCTTGTATAGCTAATAGATTCAAATTTTCATTCAAAGACAAGCCTAAGAATACAATAGTATCCAAGCCAAGGAAAAGAACTTTCCCTTTTTCAATAAACCAAATATCTTTAATTCAAAATGACTTGGATTTCCATCTTCAAAATATCAATATGGGACTTCAAAGAATAATCAACTAACACATCTTTCTCTATTTCATGGTTATTTTCATTTTTAACAAGATACAAAAGTCCACACATTAAGCTTGCATTACTACATTAATAACTATGCAATAAATGATTTAAATGATTTACAAGCCAATGAATAAACCTTGCTCTTAATGATCTTTCATTTCACAATAAGGCACTTGTCATCAATATTGCAACAATATATAAGAATACAATGGATAAAACACAAAAGAATGAGGCTTGCTCACCACCCTACCTTAATGGCGTCATGGAGCCTCGTGGGCTCTAGCCATACCCCCGAGCAAGAAATACATTATACACCATTGTAATTCAATGGTGAGAGCTTAGTGCTATAACAAGCTTGCTCATTATACAACACATTACTCTAATATATCCCTTAAACAATCTTACTTATGATTCAATGCATAGATCAAGCTATCTCTACCAATACTAAGAATAAGAAATGGAAAAAGACTTATCTCTCTACAAGCTGCTTTCCTTTGAACTCCTATTCTTCCATCCTTGACTCTCTCCTTCTTTCTTCACTTCACAAGTTCTCCAAAAGGAGAAGTGGGCAATGCCCAAATCTTCCATCTTCTTGAGATATATAGGAATCCTCCAAACCTACACTCTTTCCCACAAGTGCTCACACATGTGTGAGTCTTGTGCCAATTCCAAGAACTTTTGGGGAGTGGGAAGTTGAGAGTGACAAGTCACTTTTCCCAAGCCCCAACACTTTTTGAATTCGTCACATTCATGAATGTGGACTTTTGAGGGGTCTTTTCACACTCCAAGGACAAGTTCACATGTCAAAAAGGTTCCAAACCCATAGGTATAGGTCCTAGGGGTCTATTCTTGTTCAAAAACCAAGGAAATTGACTCAATAATCCCTTTTTAAAACCCACAAAAGAATCCATACGAGTTTTGATCTTGACCAAGGGTTCCAACCCCAACCAAACTCACATCACATGACCTACAATTGGATTCTACTCAAACATAATCAACCAATCAATAATAAAACCTCAAACCCTTCTAAGTCAAATAGGGCTACACTTAGAACTTCCCAAAGATGTATCTGATTTGATTCCAATATTTATCCATCCTCCTATTTGCATATTTGATTCCTTAGCCCTCCAATACATTTACTCTACTTGCTTTTAGGTCTCGGATGGAGATAAATTTATATCCTCAACAAGAAGTCTTTTGATTTGCACTTGATGGTTATCCCTTCTCATGCTAGCACCGTTATCTTCTCAACCTTTAATGTTAATCCCACATCGACTCATTTAATTTCCTGCACAACATAATCAAGCACAGTTAGACATATTAATAAACAACATTCATTGTAAATCGAATCTTTGTAACTTTATTCATGAATCATTTACATAGCTAATTACACTTCCAATGTAATACGACACAACAATTATCTTATTTCAGATTCATCTTATAAGTTCAAATATCATACAATAATTCGCATGCACATACATCTTCATTAAGTAAAATAACAGTGATATAACATAACATAAAACTATAAGGTTACTGTTAGACAATTCTTATCGCTTGTAGTATATCTAACCATCTATTTAGGAGGAGTATTTAACACTTTATGATTGTATTATTCACATGCAAAGAGAGGCCTTACAATTAAATACATGCTATGTTAAATACTATTGTCATCTATGGGATTTTCAAGTAGTGTGTCATCGCATATCTTAGAGAATGTTTGCATTAGTAAATTTAATGTTACACTTTTTAAAAAAAAATTATTACACTATCATAGTCAATGCAACATTATTTAGGTTACAAGATGGGGCATTATAGTTTGACGTGGTAAAATAAGACTATGGTGTTTTTTTTTTCATTCCTTATAGCCACCATAAAAAGGATTTTAGTCATTCAAACAAGGTATACAATCGTGCAAAGATAATTTCCAAAAATTCTGATATGATAGAGTGAGCCGTGTTAATAGGGAGTTATTTTGCATGAACAAATATCTATAGTGGCCTATTGAATGGAATGCATTTGAAATGAGAGAGCTATGATAACTAAAGAAAATATCCCAAAAATCCTGAGACATACAGGTACATATGTGATACCTCTGTTGTAATTAATCTAAGGGAATCATGTATACATTCAACAATCGAATCAAGGGTAATACCGAGTAGAGACATCCTGGCTAATTTTCTTGACGGAGCTATAGATTTGATGTAGAGCTCTTCAATTCCTAGCTACCTCTTAGCAATCTAAGCAACTCTAGAAATCTCCTGCCACTCTGAAATCCCCAAATCACAAAAGACTTCTTCCAAACTTCAGAACAAGTTTTTTTTTTTTTAAAACCCCCGAAAATAGAAACATTCACAGCATAAACAAAAAACTAGAATCAATTTTTCCTCTGAGAGAAATAAAAGGCCAATTGCCCCTATGGAGTTAACTCCAATTCCTTTTTATTAATTTTCCATAACTGTTTTTCTATTCCCACCAATTTTAATTTCTTTCCTTTCAACTTCATTTAATTTTCCCTTTCAATTTAACTTTGCACACAATATACCATTTATTTATTAATTTATTATTTCAAATTACATATAAAGTTTGTTTATCCAAATGTAATAACAATATATTTATATATCTATATCTATATATATATTATTTAAATATTCTAATTTGAGCAATAAATCTAAATTTATTAAAATTAAATACCATATCTGTTTTAAATTTAATTCTTTTAATTTAATATAACTTTTATTTTCATTAACCAAAACCCAAAATTTAACAATTTTAGTTTCAATTTTGATAATTTAAGTTTAAGGAAACAATCAAATAAAGCATAAGTCATAAGCACGACTCAAGATAGAACAATCAAATGATACCAACCAAAAGTAAAATGAAGTAAGATGACTACATGAAGACGACACAATACCAACAGACCTCACAAATGGGGCAGAACATCAAGGATTCATCCTTGACAAGAATGATGGCTTGAAGTGGGGGACCCAGTGTACTTCTGAAACAACAACTCCATTGGGATCTGGCACACTCAAACCTGATAATCAGGTGGAATCGATGCCCTGTACCTGTAGCCTACAGCAAAATGAAGGGTCGAACATGTGCATAAAGAAATAATCAATCACACCATGATGGGGAAATCATAGAGTCGCAGGGTGCTCGCAAGCGAGTGATGCGATACTATTCCCCATCGCTAACACATAACAACTAATATCTAAACATGATAACACATACATCTAACCATGCATAACATCAACATATCCATGATACTCAAATAAGCAATCAACTAATCTATACTAAACATGATATAAATAAGAAACATCAGATACCACAAGATCATCAATAACCTCAAACTAAGCATCACAATATCATTAAATAGTCACCATATCTAATCATCAAAATATCACCATGTCTGAGTAACATCCAATAGTGTCATAATGTCCATCAAACAGTAACATAAGGTCAAGCAAAACAACATCATAAAGTCTAGATGAAATCCAAGAAGCTATCCAAACATAAACAAACTGAGGGTGCATCACATCCTCCCCCCTAGGACCAGGCTTACTCCTTGAAGCCTGTAAATAGATACAGATAAAGCTCTCTCATCCTAGAAGCATCCTCCCAGGTAGTCGAAGACTCATCATTTAGATCCCACTAGACCCTAACCTAGTCTATGTCTCATTCCCTGAGTGTGAGTCTCTTCTGCTGAATGATGCCTACGGGCTCCAAAGCCAACTGCCCATCCTCTACTTGTAATACATTCCAATTAAGGATGTGAGATATATTGGGATAATATGGTCTAAGTAGAAAAATGTGAAATACATCATGTATGCATGAGAGACTGGGCAGAAAAGAAAGACGATATGCTATAGGACTATTCCTCTCCAAGATCTCAAAGGGTCCACAAAAATGCGATGCAAACTTAGATCCCTTTCTGTAATGGATCAAACTCTTTCATGGTCGCACACACATGAATAGGGTCACTAACTAAGAACTAATGATCTACCCTATGAGCATCAACATGTTTATTCTATCTATCTTGAGCTGCTACCAAATGCTCCCTAATGCGAACCACCTAGTGCTCCATCTCTTGGAGCATCTCTGGACCCAAAAGAACCCTATCCTCCAAATGATCCCAACTCAATGGGGTCTAGCATGTATGACCATATAATTCCTAGAAGGGAGGGATTCCAACAGAACTATGATAGTTGTTATTGTATGCAAATTCTACCAAATATAGGTAGTTCTCCCAACGTGTCTACTAATCCACAACATACATCTGAAGCATGTCCTTGAGGATCTAGTTGACCCTCTTAGTCTGCCCATCTGTCTCTAGGTGGTAAGCTGAATTGAAGTTCAATTGAGTCCCTAATGCATGTTGTAGGGATGTCCATAGAGCTAAAGTAAATACTAGGTCTCTATGAGAAATAATCCTATGAGGAATACTGTGTAACCTGAAAATTTCCTCCATGAAAACTCTATCCATAGATGAAGCATTGTAAGAGGAATGAACAAGAGAGAAGTGTGCCACCTTCATTAATCTATCCACTATGACCATAATGGCATCATGCCAACGTGAAGAAATGGGAAAGCCAACATTAAAATATAATGAAATAATGTCCCATTTCCACTCCAAAACTAAATGAGGCTGCAAAAGTCTTGTAGGATGATGATGTTCTGCCTTCACTCTTTGACACTCTGGACACCTCAACAAAAAATCAACAATATCTCTACTCATATCGGCCCAAAAGTACAACTGTCAAAGATTAGCATGCATCTTTTTGACACTAGGATGAGCTAAATACGATGCCTGATGTGCCTCTGACATAATAAAAGTGCAAAGATCTCTAATTGAAGGTACATAAATACAACCCAAATGCCTCAAAAGACCATCTGACTCAAGGGAATATCTTACAAATTTTCCCTCTAAAGCTCTACCTGACTCCACCTCAATCTTCAGCTCCTGATACCAACCATCTGAAGGAAGTGTTGAAAGTATCTGACTCCTCAACTCCACACCAAAAGTCACTGCCGATAACTCATGTCTCCATCTACTAAGTGCATCTACAACTACATTCTCCTTTCCCTAAATGAACTTCACCTCAAAATCATATTCGCATAGGAACTCCATCCATTGTCTCTGCTTGGCATTCAGATTAGGCTCCATAAAGATGTACTACAAACTACGGTGATCAGTGTGCAACTCAAATCTATGCCCCAATAGAAAGTGCCTCTACCTCATTAAGGCATGTACCACAACAACTAACTCTAGATCATGTGTAGGGTAATTCAGTTCATGATCCTTGAGTTTTGTTGTGCCCTCAGCACACACGCCTCGTTCAGAACGGGGACCCTCTTTTGCTTCACCTAGCTGGCTCATTTTTGTCGTTGCCTCATTTTGCGTGCCCCATTTTTGTGCCCCGGATGGTCAGCATGGCTCCAAAGTTTCATCATAAGGTGATCATACTTCCCCTAGGCTCGTTTTGTCAAGTTTTGGTGCCATTGGGGGTCTATCTAGTAGTTTACCTCTGCCAGCGGCCTTGGACCTGGCCAGGCCTGCACCTTCGGGTTTCCCTATTGTGTCTGTCGTTCCCGACGGCGGATGGGTTGCTCCTTCCCAGACTCTGAGTCCCAGGTCCATGATCGCCATCCGAAAAAAATTGTAAGGAGATCTTGGCTACCTTCGAGCGTTCTGGGCCCTAGCCTCCGGACTTCCGCATCCAGAATTCTATGAAGGTTTTGCCATTCTGAACGGTGGACCTCTAGTAGAATTCTGCCCTTTGGGCCCCGACTTCCTATTTGCCACCGGCAACCCTCGAGCTGAAATTTCCAAATGCCTGCCACTCTGTGCCCTCCCAGCCTCTGGACCCCAGGTCTCCCGCCGCCGTCCGTGAATTTGAATCCACCAACCCAAATGTCCACCGTACTTGTAGTTAATGAGACCATTAATGGCGGTGGGGGTATAAATATCTTGCCCAAGCCTATCATTCTTACTTGTCAATGTTGCAGAAAGTGATCAAAGAGCTTGCCAGAGGAGCCCACCATCTATGAGACCTTCTAGCTCCCACCCATTGCCGTCACCTTGCCGATCGTGAGTAGATTCCACCTCCTCACATCGAGTGTTCGAGGTAGGTTTTCTGTTCACCCTCCTGAACAATGTTGTCATGATTTCTAAGGCTTAAAATGAACAATAATGATCAAAAGGACATATGAATGATGAAATACGATACACCGCACAAAACCCATGTCTTAAAAACTTGAGAAAACCCTCGGAAGTACCCTCATGATCAATCTGGACCTTCACTTCAACGTGACTATTCTTCACATAGGGGTGTTCATGCCCTCTGGGCCTGGGTTCTCTCTTGGTGATCGAAAACTGAAAACATTGAACATTTTTTCCAAACCAACAATTTGACCCCTCGGGCCCGGGTCTTTAGACCTTCATCCTTCCCCCGTTGATGAAACTGGAACTTGAACATAAATCTGGCTGGCATTTTGGATCTTTGGGGATGTTGCCCAGTCTATTCGAGCTCTGGGGCCCACCTCGCCCTTTGTTGTCTGCATTTGATATTTACTAGGCGCCCTTCGAGTTGCCAGGTCCCATCCTTCGGAACTCTGTTCAGATTCTACTGCCCCTAAGTTCGAACTTCTAGCAGAACTCCACCCTCTGGGCCCCGACCTCTCCTCAACCGTCCGTATACATGGAAGATTTCAAAGCAGCCAATCATCGGCTGCCTTCTGCCTCCCTGGCCCCGAGCTTCCGTGCGCTGATGGGAATCCGGTGTAAACTCCAAACATCCTCGACTATGAGGGTCTCTACCATCCGGGACTCCATCCCATCTCCGCTGTTGAAAGAAAGAAAACCTTGCTCACCTTACCGAGCTCTGGGCTCCGCCTTCCCAATCTTCGGGAGTCTCAAAATCAAAATCCAACATCCGATGTTGATGCTAGGTCCTGTCCTCCTTTTGGCGGTCAGTATGACATTACGGATTCACTGAGACATTGCATCAATGAGAAACCTCTTGCCGATGTGCATTTTTCTGCCATCAGTCGGCAAGACCGTGGGATCTCGCCAAGACATCTCTCCACCGCAAAATGTCTTGGCGACGTGCTTAGTCGGAAAGACCCAAGGAAGTTGGCAAGACATCCCTCTGAAGACACAAATCTCCTACCGATGTGCCATTTTTCTGCCATCAGTCGGCAAGACCAAAGGATTTCGCCAAGACCACTTGCCGAGTGCTATTTGTTTGGTTGAAGTATTCACTCATGAGCCAATCAGTGAGACATGAAATGCTCGCCATGACTTCACCTCGATGATTGATGTCTCACCAACTGGGTATTTGCAAGAGAGTCCCCATCTGCCTTGTTCAAAACTTAAAATGGATTGACGACTTTTTCTCCTCTAGGGTCCGGTCCGCCGGGCTGACGTCTCCAGACTTCTGCATGATGATCATCGTCCCAAATAGCGAAGGAATGATGACATCCCACTCACTTGGGCCCGAACACTTCAAACTGTGAAACTGAAACCAAGCGATCGCCCTTGGACCCTCCAAGTCCCAGACCCCGGAGTTCTGTCTTCGGAACTCTGTTTTTGATCGGGCATTTCAAATAGCCATCTCCGGAAGGCTTTCCAGCCTCGTACCTCTCGATGCTCCTAAATCGATCCAAATAAGCCCAATTTGTAATCTGATCTCAACCCACATGCTTAATTTTGGTCCTCTTCATTACGAAACCTTTTCAATTATCAAAATTTGATTGGAAAGAATCTCCTGGATTGTTCCGCACTGTTTGCCTTTCTAAAACAACATTCCTGCCAGGGAAGTCTAGCCCTCTAGGCCTAAACTGTCCCAAAGCCCTCAATCAAAAGACTAATATCGTCGGGAGATAGAAGTATCTTCTTATTAACGATAATTTGTTGATTCCATTGGATTTCAACTAACATGAATGCTTTCGTGATCAATTGCACTGACTACGCCTTTGCTTGCAGAATATATGGAATCGGGTGCAAGACCTTTAGGGGCAGCTCTGGAAAAGGACAAAGGAAAGAAGTTGGGAAAGATTCCTTGAGGGAAAGAGGACAAAGACCAAATGAAATACCAGTTCCAGGGTGAACCCTTGCATTCGAAGGTTACCATGGACTGGAAAGAAATCACCGACACCAACATAGGTCACGTCAATATTGACGAGTTCAAGCAAAGGGTCAGGGTCAACCCAATGACCAAAAATGCAAGGCTTATCAGACAAAGTGGAATAGCAAAGGCAACTGGCTTTCCTCCATCTCTTATAGCCCCTGAGCTCATCATGGCCTATCGGTAGGCATATCAACCAGATATAAGAACAATTGTGGACAGGGATGGCAACATTCTCGCCGATATGTCAGCTGAAGGGATCACAGAGACCTTTCATATTTCCACCTTTGTCAAAATGGAAACACCTACCATTGAGGAGTGTCAGGCGGCATGGGATGGTAACCCTATAGGCTACAGGAAGTTAATAAATTAGCATTGGCTCAAGGTAAAGCGGGGCAGTGTCGCGAAGGTTCCTAACGAACTCTTCTGCAACGATTTATATGAAGACTACCACAATTTGGTCACAATGCTAAGCAGGGTTATGGGCCTCCCTACTGCAGCCTTCTTTTAGGGGTGGATGGTGTACTTTGTTGAGCAAATCCTTCAGGGGAATGAAGATGTTACCACAAAAACCTCATTCTATTGGGGGGGTATAATAAGCGACTGCTTTCATGAGCAGTTCCTCAACGTGAAGAAAAGCTCCAAATTCTATATTTCTTCATACCTCGTCTACTCCTTGGCTGATTGAAAGCAATACAATGGGTTGTTTGTGGCACCTGATGAAGAGCAGGGTTGAAAACTAAAACCTTATTATAGGTATCCCCAACTCCAATACCAGAATTTTAAGGAGTATTGTAGGGTCAATGATGCCTTCACTGGCCACATCATTAGAATGATTGCTGGAGATTTTGAGAGACAAGTCTATCACAGTGCTCGAGCCTTCCTGAAGTAATATGCCTTCCTCTTCATCCAATACCCAAAGTTCACGTACATCCATGCCCAAGGCTTCACCGAGAGGCCAAACAAGTTGCCTCGGTACCCCAACGACTGAATCATCTTATTGGAGCTTTCTCGGCAGCTCCAACATAGACAGGCGATCTTCAGCAACAAACACATACCAGGGATCTCTTATCCCATGACTCTTGGCCAGGGCATGTATAAACTACAAACTTCCTAGTGCATTGGTAACTCTGAGAAAGAACTAAAGGATTACCATTTTCACCTACACATTGCTCGCCCGAGAATGGACCCGTATGGGCATGTAAGGAAGGCACTAGGACCAGGGTTCGCTCATCTACACCACATTGAAGACTTTTGGGGGGATTGTCAAGATGATAAAGAGGTACGAGCAAGGCACTATATGCGGATGACTGCACATTTTTGTAAGAAAGGTGCAACCTTTTCCCATACTGGACCAAGTCAAAGAGGACGAGAGCACCATAATGGACCCCAGGTACCCCGCGGTCACCAACTTGCTGGTACCAACAATAGGCTGGGATGAGTAGGAGGTTGATGACCTCGACATTATAACTAAGCCAATCTTGGCCCGTACTAAGGAGTGGGTTAATATACAAGTGGTCCAACTGAAGCAGCAGGGGGTAATTTTGACTTATGAAGGGCTTAAAAGTGAGCCAAGTGCCACGGAGGATGTCGCTGCCACCACTTCAACCGACAGGACGTCCAAGTCTCCTCCACTCACTAGGTCTAAGAAGAGGAAGGAGATAGAAAAAAAACAGTCTCCTGACCCCAAGGTCTATACAAGAAAAGAAATAGGGGGCTCACCCTCCAAAAGACTCAAGCAAACAGGGGGTATGGTGGAGCAACCCTTAATCCAAGAGGAGGAAGTGAAGGGTACTGATCAATTAGAACCCCTCTTGGCTCTCCCTGCCTCGACTGTCGTGCCACCTACTTCTCTGGCCATGATCGCCACATCCCCGCCGACAGTGGACATCTCTGTCCATCTCGCCCCTTCACCTCCGGCCGACTCTATGATAGTAATTGAGTCTTCCTCTGCCATAACTACTCCCCCTTCCTCTGCTACTATGTCACCCACCATGTCACTCCCTTTAGCTGCGGTGATGACACCTATACCCACATCCACTTTTCCTGAGTCCTTCTCCAAGCATATGCAAAATATCCCCTCTGAGCTCTCCCAGATCCTTATGGATCCCACTCTTCAAGCAACCCTCATGCAGGTCCTTGCCACTGCCAAACCTTCGCAGCCTCCAACAGGTCCGCCCGCTATGGAGGCCACCATGTTAATCTTTGAGGAATGGGAGAAATGAGAATAAGAGGCCTCGAGGCCATTTGAGGAGGAGGCTGATGAGTACCACGAGCACCCAGAGTATGAGCATGAGACGATCGATAGGGTTGCCTACGAGGAGGAAGGAACTGGCTCCTCAGAGAGTAGGGATGAGGAGGAGGATGGTGGTGGCAAGGTCATCATTCAGGCTTTTAATGATGACCTTGAGGAAGAAATGGCCTACTACCTAAAAGATATTGGAAAAGAGGCAGAAATGTCGCCCCTTGAAGAAGAAGGACAGCAACAAGAAGATAGTCTGGGGAAAGCTGAACCGAAGGGCAAGGCTCCAGCTGTCAAGAGCATCAAAATTGAGCAACTCAAGGAACACAGACCTGAAGACAAGTAAACCAAAGAAATGGAGAAGGAAGAAAGTCCCCAATAGCTATTATCTACCAAAATTCCTATCAAGAGCCTTGTGTTTGTCCAGGACTCCGATCACAAAGAAGTAGAGGTTGCTAAAAGGGAAAAAGAGCCCCCCAAGGGTGGGGAAATTGAAGTCTCAACCAAGGAAGGCAAAGGTGATCATGAATCACCAAAGGAGAAGGCTGCCATGCCTAAGTGGCTTAAGGGATAACTCAAAAAGAAAACCCATGCGCTAAAGGACCCAAGGGCGAGGCTGGAAGCTATCTTGGCTAGAGCGCAAATTATAACTAGAAAAGAGAAGAAGCCAAAGATTAGATCCAAGGTAACAATGGATGCTTCTGGGTCTCGCGTTGTATAAATAGAAATGATGGTAATGGGCCAAGAGGGAATAACCTACAACATCTCCACCATGGATCTAGGAATCTCTACCAAGGAGCAAAAGGTTGGACACCTTGAGGAGTTAGTTGCCACGGTGGTACACTTGATAAAGCAAGATAAGGTCTCAAAGGATGAGCTTAAGGCACAGGTGGCTGCATTGATAGATTACATCCAGCAGTGGTCCTCGGTTGATGACCTACGTACCACGTCCACGGTTCCGCCTCAACTGCTGTCCAAAGAACAAATTGATAAGATGGAAAGAAAAAAGAACTTGGAAAGGACTACAGAGAGCTAGTTTTGATAGGTCCTGTATGTCGGGAACATGGGAATTAGTCAGGCTGTTAGGACAGCCAACAAGTTCTTGGATCTGTAGCAATCTTTGGAAGGCACAAGGAAGCTCTGCACCAACTTCCCTGCAACATATGACTCCAACTTTCCAAAGATCGAGGATATCCTTTAGTTGCCAAAAGCCACATGGGAAAAGGAGCTTGCGTTCAGCAGGGACGATCATTGGTTGATGGATGTGTGGCGGTGAGACTCTGACAACCAGAAGGAAAGGTTGGAACAAATAATGAACAAAGTGGATCCGGGTATCAAATGGATCAAAGAAATCAGAGTGGAATGTGCCTGGTAACTCAAGCTAATGACGGAGTACGACATGCCCGCAGTACAGATGGATCCGAAGAAAGTAAAACCTTAATTCTAGAAGAAGATGGAGGACGGGATGTCTAACAAAATGATAGTGGAATTCATTAGTTTTGCTACCTATGCCTTCGATCAATTGGAGCTGTTCATGGATCAAGGTACAAATTAGGATGAGGACTGGAAGATGCTAGAAGATAATGCAAAAGAGTGGAGCTACCAAGTGCTACGGTATGAGATCGTTGAGATAGACAAACTCCAGCCAGTCATCCTGAAGTTCATGGAATATACAACATCAAGGAAGTAGGAGGACATCCCTGTTGATGATAAAGAGCTCCCTGAAGAGTAGCTACAGTAAACAACAATCAACAAAGGACAAAACGCTACAGTGTCGTCACTAGATGATAAAATAGGGAAAAGGACAAAATGTTGTTTTTAAATTGCAATATATTGAGGGTTGGTGAGACCCTATTTTGTAATGAATATTGGCCACACAATGAGAATTAATCTTGGCCATTCATTTGAATTTTTGGGCACTATAAATAGGGCTTTCCTCTCATTTGCAAAGGAGAGTTGAGTTGTTGTAAAGACATGCTATAGAAATTTATAATGAAAATACATTGAATTGGCGTATTTTCTAAATTTCTTACATGTTACTTGATTCAACCTCAATTTTCAAATGTTTTAGTTAGATTTGTACTGCTTTTCTAGTTAACTGTTTTCTTGTGTTGATATATTTTAGGAATGTTGTTCTGTGGTTGTGAAAATTCCTGCAGTGTAGATGCCTTCTTAGTCCATACTTTTTGCTGTTTACTGATAGTAGATAGCTGTGTAAAGTTAGTCTGGGCTTAAATTCAAAGTTGCTCCACATTTTCATCTTATTCATGCATGCATATGGTGAATGAAAGATGAAATATTTGCAGCCCTTAGAAGATAGCACAAATTCCATGAGACTGTGAGATTTCTGGTTAAGTGGAATATTGTTTCCAGGAAGCTGTCCATTGTAGGAACCCCATTATCACTATTCATTCATAGTTTCAGGTCTAGGAACCTTCTCTCTTCCCTGCCTTTTTTTATTTTTTTTAATAAGTACCTTAGGAAAGGTTCATTGCACATTGTAAAGCTAAATCCAATGATAAAAATGGAGTTCAAGACTACTGTTTGAACCTACAACAAACGCACAACAATTTCTCCATCTTAGGAACTCCATTTCAAGACCCAACTTCCCATGCTTTGTAACTCATCCGTAAGTCTGCCTTGTGATTCCAGCAAAATCACATCAAACAACTGATATATTCCAAGCATTGTCAAGACCTAACATTAGAGACCTTGGGATAGTGTTCTGCAATCTGATTGTGGAAGATTTTCTTTCAAGAGAGGTAGCACACCTACACACTCCCTGTGTTGAGAAGTGCATAAAAAACACATCAACAAGTTTGTGAGAGTCATAGGAAATAACATGACCCTCCTGCATTAACACAACTCCTATACCCTCCAAGGAAGCATCTATGCAAAATACAAAATCCTCAAAAGGATTAGGAACAACTAAAATCAGAGCACTGGTCAATCTCTCCTTAAGAGTCTAAAA